>PVIW01014512.1:0-23147 GCA_004026585.1 Noctilio leporinus
ACCCATTACAGGACAATAATGAGCAAAACTAACAACAAGCAAAACAGAACCAAGTATATGAATACAAGGAATAGGCCTTCCTTCAGTGGTCAGGGGGAAAGGGGTTGGGGGGAGGGGGGAGGCAGAGGCAAGAAAGGGGAGCAGCTTAGACAAGAACCTAGTATAAAGGAACCATGGACATAGACAACAGGTGGGATTGACTTTGGGGGGAATGGGTGGGTGGGGAGGGGGACAGAGGGGAGCAAAAAGGGGATGGATGTAATACAACAACGATAAAATTAAAAAAAATTTTGACAACGTAATTTTAAACAAAAATAGAACCTAAAAATTACTATGTGCAACATAAGCCTGATTTTTTAAGTGGGTCCAACATCTATATGTATATATTTATTTCTATCACACACTTTAATATATTAAAGTGTTAGCAACAATGGTTCTCTCTCAATTGAGTTAAACTGTCAATTTTTCTTTCTTTTTGATTCTCTACTTTCTAAAGTATTTATAATGAAGAAAATGCAGTTTTGTAATTTAGACCAACTCTATCAAAACATTCTAATACCTTTCTTGAAAGCTTTCTATCAAAAATGCTAACTTGCAGCTTCCTTAGGTCAAGACTTTGAGCCTGACCAGTGTGGTTCAGGGTGGGTTGGGTGGGGTACACACTCTTATCAAAAGAATAGTGGGGGACCCAAAGGGTAATCAGGACCCCTCCAATGACCATTTGTCACAAGATCATACATATAAATCATCCTATAGTCCCCATAGCTAAGATCAAGTAAGAGAACAAAACAGGCTGTGACCCTCTTCTACTTTGCAATTCCAAATATTCTATATTTTTTCTTTTTCTCAGATTTAAGTTTTATAAGTTCTGTGCATTTGGTAGTGATAGTCTCCTTTTTCAAAGAGAATTATACTACACAGAACAAAGTCTACTTCGTTCATGCTCATCTTCAGTACCTGAAAAGTGACTGGCAAATAAAGTAAGTATTTATTGAATAAATTAATGAAAAATGAATAAATTTAAGCCCTAATAATGGGAACTCAAAGATAAACATGGCATAAAGTTCGTGATAAGTGTGATTTCATTCAGGTCAGTGATTAGTAAAAACAAAAATAAAGTGTTTAGGGAGACTAAATTAAACTTTTTGCAAGGAAGTACTACTACTCTACAGATGTAGCTGGAAATTTTTTTTTAGGTTCAGCAGTATTTTAGGAGCTACTAATTTCTCATATGAATGGCTTTCAATAGTGGTTTCTTTTCCACAGCAAGCAGGAAGATTAAGGCCTGTGAAGAAAATTGATATTCATAGACTAGCTTTGCTGCCAATTTACCCATGAAGACATAAAATGAAAGGTTATGGGAGAACCTCACAGAGAAAAAAGAGAAGTAAAGGAAATGAGACTAAGCAAATTTCAACAGTTCTAGTAATTATTTCTTTTATGCTATTCAAACTCTAAATTATAAATGCAGGGACAATGCCACAAAACCCCATGGTACTTTATACAATCCAAATAAGTTTCTAGGATTTTGAAAAGGTTCATATTTTTTGATGCAGTGATTCCATTTCATAGATACAAACTAAGAGTAAATAATGAATGCAGACAAAGGTTTGTGTACACAAAAAGGGGATGGATGTAATACAACAACAATGAAATATAAAATAAAAATAAATAAATAAATAAAGATTTGTATGCAAACAAGGTTGAAGCACATATTTGAAGAGCAAATTTCATTTTATACATGAATCATAGACAGCTAGAGCTAAAAGGGAGCTCAGCCACATTAGTCACAGATCTCCAGAAAATGAGAGGGGGGAGGAATTTAAGTAATTGGCTTAAGCAATTGTGAAGACTGTAGATACATGGA
Organism: Noctilio leporinus; assembly: GCA_004026585.1. Taxonomy (NCBI): domain Eukaryota; kingdom Metazoa; phylum Chordata; class Mammalia; order Chiroptera; family Noctilionidae; genus Noctilio; species Noctilio leporinus. The sequence goes on from PVIW01014512.1 coordinate 1,868, forward strand.
AAAGTTGATGCTGCAGTTCAAGCCCAAAGGTGGAAGTATCTCTGCCTCAGGGGAATCCGGTCTTTTTCTAGGAAAGCCTTCCATTGAGTGGATAAGGCCCACCCACATTATGCAAGATTGTCTGCTTTACCCAAAGTCTACTAATTTAACTGATAATCTCATCTTAAAATTACCTACAAAGCAACATCCAGTTGCATTTAACCTAATAATATATTGAGTCCCCTGGCCCAGCCAAGTTGGCACATAAAAATAACCATCCCATTAGCTCATATGGACATTTTTAAGGACTGTTAGAAAAGTGAACTTCCCAAACTCTTTGACAAATAGATCATTGAAATGTTTCCTTCGTATTGACATATTTTCCTAAAGTCTGCAAAATGTTCTTGAGAGCTATATCTAGAGCTAGCAGTGTCTCTTCTTTTATTTTCATGTGAAGTAGAGCATGTCTTGTTCCAAACATGTGTAACTCAGAGTTGGGAACGAGGGATGGCCTTGCTCACCTTGCAGCCAGAAGCGCCTCACAATGTGCTCTCCTTCTCCTAGCCTTTCGGACTCTGCTTGCTCAACTCAACTGAGCTTTATCCTAAAGGAGCTCAACCACACAGTTGTCATGTTGCCTCACCAACCTTCTCGAATTTTCATTTTCACTTTTGGTAACATAGCAAAACGTACTAATAATGTAAATAGTACATGAAATGAAAGAGGTGAGAATGTGCAAGTGTGCTCAGGGGACAGCGGGTTGTGCAGAAAGTTGCCTAGAGAGAAGCTATGGGAGATGTAACTGTCAAAGTACGCAGGGAACTTGAAGACAATATGAATAGTTTGCACTTCAAATGATTGGGTGTTATTTGTAGTTTTTGAATTGGGGTGTAACATGATTAAAATGGTATTTTGTGGAGTGGGAAAAAACCCTGCATTGGCCATATGAATATATTCTTGTTAAACTAATCAATTTGATTTCCCCCCTTAAGTCTCCTATTATCCTGGCTGCTTTTGTACCACTGATTAACCAATTCCATGTACAAATTATACTATAGTAAGCTGCAACTCCATGCATGACCAAAAAATAATTTAGAACTAATTTTGTCATGAAAATTATTTCATTGCAGCTGTCACAACTACCACCTGTTATTACATTTATGCACTATTACTTGTCAGAGGCAAACTTTCAACAGGAAAATGTGGGCTGCTGAGAACCCTGTTCAAGTGAACTATAAAATCTAGAGCAAAAGGAAGAGCAGATTTCAGAAGTGAAGACAGAAGAGACACAGGTGTCGAATTAAGTAGTCCAGGGAGGAAGTAAAAATTGTTGGCTTGCAATTTATCTTAAGCAGTACAGAATTGAGTGTTGCAGTGTATCTGACTTCAGGGCTGTTTTTGTTGTTGTTGTTTTGTTTTTTGTTTTTTGGGTTTTTTTTGTTTTTTTTTTTTGAAGACAGAATGTACTTGTGGGGAATAATAGGAGTTACTTTGGAGACAGAGCCCTATCTCTGCTACTCTCTAGCTTGGTGACTGCAAAAATATTTGTATTGGTAGGCCCTAGGTTCTTCATCTGTAAACAGGCACAACCATGACATAGAATGAGCATGTTTAGCATATCAAGTAAAGGTGTCTAGCATGTTACCCCACACATAACAGGTTTCCTCAGGGAACAGCTCACCCTCCCGATACTTTCTCTACTCCAGCCATTATCATCTCCACCTATATGGTGTAGGCACCGCCAACCTCACAGTGTTGCTGTGAAGAAGAGAGGGAACTAAACCATACTAACACCCACCAGGCTCTTATCACTCATAAGTAGAAAGCTCAGATCTCAGAAACTGAACTTAGAGGGCTAGGGGAAAAAACTAGTCAAGGAGGAATGTTGTCCAAAAAGCAAGGGTGTACTCAATTCTTGCTCAGGCTCTAGCTGAATAATCAGTGAAGCTGGAGAATGTATAGAAGAGCCAGCATGAGGGGTGAGACTTTAAACCACATAAAGGACACCATTCTCTTAAAAAGGTAAGAACACAAACCATAAACATCTTGAAAATGTACTTGGAAACACTAGTTGAAGGAAAGTAATCTACTTAAACATTATGAATACTAAAGAATTAATTTGTAATTCTTTCCTTAACACAAAGTGGAAAAATGGTTGTGTTTCATGACCAATAGGAATAAATACATTTTACTGATCCACAGAGAATTTAACTATTAAGATGTTTCATCTGGAACATATTATCAATTACCTCTATAAAACTTCATAATAAAGTCTATACTCACTACCATTTGCTGGAATGTTACTAAAGATCTACTTGTTTTCAAATCCATATGGTCCTTTACTCTTTGATGAGTAAAAAAAGAAAACAAGAAATATAGAACCAATACCCGTCCATTGAGAAGGCTATTGACTTTCAAAGCATAAAAGCAAAGGCTCTATTTATAGACACAAAGTTCTAGATTTTCACGGTCTGAAGAGAATTTTAGTTTAACAACCTCTTTTCCACAGATGAGGCTGTTTGAAGATATAATTTCCTTTAATAATATTGAAAGCTTTTCAGGATTTTTTGTTCTTATTCCTTGGCATCCAACGAAATGTTTGATGCAAAAAGTATTTGTTGACTATCACATTTTAGCTGCTGATAAAAGTTCAGCCCATAGTGTCTTTGGAACTATAACTTCTACATCCAAAAGACTTACTATTATTTGCTTTTAGATTTTTCAGCATTTTGTACCTTTTATTTCACCATCTGACACTTATTTGTTATTTTTTTAAAATATTTTATTATTTTTAGAGAGAAAAGCAGGGAGAGAGGAAGAGAGGGAAAGAGACATCAATGCATGGTTGCCTTTCACCTGCCTCCAGCTACAGACCTGGCTGCAAACCTGGCTTGCAACCTGGTTGTGTGACCTGATTGGGAATCGAACCAGTGACCCTTGGATTCACAGGCCATCACCTATCCACTGAGCCACCAGTGAGGCCTTGCTGCTCTTTTTTTTAATTTCAGTGATAAGATTACACATTCTAAAGATAATTAAAATTTTTAAATAATTTAAATTATAGTATACATAGATTAATCAGGAACAAAGTAATTCCTTAGGAAGAACAAATCCTCAAACAAAACTTAAAGTGAAAAACAAAAAATAAAGTGATCAAAGAATTAAACCCAACTCAGCCAATATTGATTGAATCTTATGCTTTAAGCACATAAGATAAAACAGATATATGAGATATTAGTTCTCACCCTGAAGATACTCATGTATCAGAAAAAAGATCTTATCGTATGAGAAATCGGTCAGTTAGTTGTATTTTAAAGCAGTAATAATACATTGTATGTATTAAGTACCGAGTATTTTAACACATTTAATCCTCTGTGAGGTAGAAGCACTATTATACTTTTTTTTTTTTAATAAGGAAACTGAGCCACAGAGAAATTAAATGGTCTGCCCAAATTATGTATGTAATTTTGGCAGAGTTGATATTTGAACCAAGTGGTATAGATTCAGAACCTACACTCTAATGCCACACCGAACTGCCTGTCCAGTAACTATAATTTCTCAATTAGTTTTATTTCTTTTTGCAAATATATCACCAAAATTAGAAATCAAGATTGCTGGTTATTTTACATCAAGAAGGAAAAGCTATTTTTGACCTTTGAGTACAATCTGGAGATTATAAATGCCCTTAAATATGACATTATTAAAACACCATATTGATTTGATGAAAATGTGTTTTTAGATGTAGAAACATCTGTTGAGGCACATACATACATTCCTGAAAAGCTTGCAATAGGCTATATCACACACAAACTGAAAAAAAATAGAATTAATACAGACCACTGAAAACCTTTCTTCCTTTGCAGCCAGAAAACTAACAGCGATAACAAATCCTACATCAAAGTAATTTATCACAAATTTGAAGTTACAATCATAATAAATACATAATGTAATTTTAGGATTTTATCTTACAATACAAATGAGGGCAGACCTACAGAAGAAGGTAAATGGAAGGCTGCTGAATTGTAGAGACAAACAGGCCACCATCAGAAGTGGTAGGTGGATAAATGGATGCCGATTTTGCACACACTACAGTAAAGATATGGGTGGATATGGCAGGATCATTAGCCTGTCATTGTTTCCTTTGCCCATGATCAACCTCAAGAGAAGGTGGGATGAATGGACATTATGCACGGTACTACATTATTGCATGGTTTGCTTCGTTAGTATAATTTGCACTCTGCTGCTGGTACAGCACAAAATATTAGGAAGCTGAGGGAATTGCATAACAACCTTCTGATCTTTCAAGTTACTTGACGTCATTTTCCTTTATATCCATCCCATTGGAACTTATGGAACATGCATTGTAGCAGAAGAAACTATTTGGAATGAATTGCAATGAAGAGAAATACTGATGTTTGTTTTGATAAAACGTTGATAGGATTATTTCTTAATTTAGGCTCCTTTCCCCTTTCTGTTAAACACACTTAAAAGCTGAAAAGGCATAATTTATTCAGAGAAAAATACTTTACTAAATTTAAGTCCAATTATGGTTAGTAGCATATGAGTCATTGCAAAGAAATGACTGCCTTCGGTTCCAAGCCAAAGGTCCAAAAAGTCATTTACACATTCTTATGTGTAATTTCGGCAGGAGTGCAAATTTTCTCCTCCTTTCATCTCCATCAACATTAACACAATTTTTTAAATTATATCAGTGCATACTAGAGCCTTGCTTTCCCAACAGCCATATATTAGGTCTGAGAGACTAATGAAAGCCCAGTATTATTTCAAAGAACAGAACAAAACAAAATAGATTTTTTTAAAAAGCTGCTCTTATCCTAATCATTTTCAGGAGAAAAGTTTTTGTCCGATTTACAATAAATGACTGTTGCTACAACCCGCCTCCACCGTTCAGGTTGGGGTTATTCTCAAAGCTACCATTTGAATAGTTGATGAAATTTCTCCGGAGCACCATAAGCAGAGAAAGTGATGCTGCAGCTGATAACATCAAACATTTAAACTGGGCTGTCGAGTGCAGCTCTAAGAAGCTTCAGGCTGGGCGATGTTATGAATGGTTGCAAGAGAAACAGAGAAAGAACTCCAAGGTCTACACTCCATCTTGGCTTGTAACTTTCTTTCAGTTCTCCTTCCAGTATGTTTTCATGTAGAAAGTAGCTTGGTATCAATATGTTACTAAACACAGGGACTTTGGGGGGAGGTGAGAGGGGAAGGGAGCAAAGGATTTTGAAACACTGAAGACAGTGATGTAATGGAGACGTACAAAATTGTATTCGCCTGCGGGAAAATCACCCTGACCCTTCACCTTTAACAGCAAATTCCAGGCATTGGACACAACAATACCTACTTGCCAGCATTTTAAAATGTGAGGCAATTCTTGACTCATTCTAAGAAAGGCCTGACTGGTAAAGTTTGTGTACTTCAGTACTGCCTGGCTGCCCGAAACAGCTTCAGTGAGAACAGAGCTGCCGCTGACAGAAGGAAGAGTTAAGGAGACCGAGGGCTTTTTCAGGAGGTCCTGGGTTCTTCTTTCCTGAAGGTCTGTCCCCAGAAGCCTCGGGGACAAATGACATGGAAGAAAATGAGAAACATGCATCCGAGGGTCCTAAATTCATGTTCGTGGTCCCCCCTCCTGACCCTGCTCCCAGCGAGTGACCTGGCATTTTGTATCAGGACCAACAGCAGACAGCTGGCTGTTGGAACAGCTACACAGAGAAAGGCTGAAAAATCAACTTTGAGAAATCTTTCCTGACATGATAGCTTTCCAGAACATGCAGGTTTCCACCCCCCTCCAAAAAAAAAAAAAATGATGAGCAAGTTAATGTTAAAATATACAAATTCAAGGGTAATGTTAAGATAGTTAAGTTTCTGTAACACTTGCATAATGTAGAGCACCAGGAAGAATAATAATGAAAACCACTGTTTCTTAATGCAGTTCTGAACTACAGCAGAGTTCAGCCTAGGTGGTTGCATGGACCTACCTAACACCCAAGGCTAATTAGAAAAGAAAATGTTAAGAAAAAGAATGCCCCACATCAAAGATTTTATTTAAAACCATTATTAAGTGAAAACTATTTCAAAGTCTCTTAAATTCCCTCCAACTTCCTTCCACTCTGGTTGGGTTCCCTGCCTTTGTTTCTTTTCCTTTGGATTTGGAAGAGGAACCTAATTATATAATTAGGTTCAAAATACTGAGATGACAATGACAGTTTGGAAATAATAGGTTAACCTTTTTAGGGTGAGGCCGGTTTACCTTAGGCGAAGTGCACAGGCAATTTACCTGCATACTCATCAAAGGCATTATCATATTCCAAATCCCCGAAGCCTTTTTGCCTCCTGCAGCAAGGTGCATTAGCCTACTAATGGCATTTTCTGAGAGAAAAGTGCAAAGGAAAATGCTGAGTCTGACACAGAGAAGCACTTAACAAACTTGCGTACATACATTAGCCTATGACTCCCATTGATTTGCCAAGCCCATTGCAGAGGGTCCATCATTAACACGTCCTCTGGTCCCTCCGTCCTCCTCTCAAACGGTCTTACAAGGTTTCCAAGCAGGTACTTTAACTTAATGTGACCTCAAGGATGAGAGAATTTATGCAGGTTCGAGCAAACCAGTTTGGTATCTCATTTTCTTGATTGGTTTCAGCAAATATTAAGGTCAAGATTTTGTTTGATTTATAGGCTTTATATCTCTATTAACATAGAAAATCATCTGAGCCCTGAGCTGAGTTTTTGTGATTTATTTATTTTCAAAAAGATTTTATTTATTATTTTTAGAGAGAGGGGAAGGGAGAGAGGCCAAGAGGAAGAGAGACTTCCATGTATGGTTGCCTTTCACCTGCCTCCAGCTACGGACCTGGCTGGAGACCTGGCTTGCAACCTGGTTATGTTGCCTGGGCTGGGGAATCAAACCAGCAACCTTTGGGTTCACAGGCCGGTGCCTTATCCACTGTGCCACCAGCCAGGGCTGTGACTTATTTTTAAGCAAGTATGTTTGGTACCACAGGGCTAACGTGTGTCAAACACACAAAAAATGCAACAACTGGTAGTAAATGAATTTCATTTAGTTATTGAAGTTACTTCTCTCAGCCCCCTTGCTTCCTACCATGTATTCACAGAGAATTGGAGAGATGACTGGAAATGAGTCGCTTTCCCTGCCCCAGATCACCCTCATCAAATCCAGAAATTAAATAGATCATGATCTCCAAATTGAAACGTTAATTGTGATTCCCAGGATACTTTCTCACTCCCCTTTCCTACTGTCAAGAAGATTCTGTGAAGACATCACTCCCAAGAATTATTTAGACAGGCTTTCTCCCACAGCTTTGTCCATGTGGGTGGGAAGAGAGTGAGGACTCAATAACCTGATCGCCACTAAACAAACCACAGGCTAAAAGGATAATAATCTAAAATATAAAAAGAAATCATAAGAAACTTCTACAGATCACTCCTTTTTAAAGAAGTTCTCCAAGTACTAATGCTATTTCTGAAACAGCTGGAAGTCTGTTTAAAATGGATCCTGTTAGGATGAAAAATTGGTGTTTAATAATTTATTCCCTTTAACATCTTCAGAGCTGAGATACAGGAGCATTTTTTCTCTGCCTCCTCAGCCTTGTCCTGGGCACGCTCACCCTGCCCTGGAGGTTAAATCTGGTCTTGCTCCTGCGGAAGCCCTCATGACATACTTCTCTTGTCTGACCACCCCTCGACCCCAATCAGGCTCTGCTGTTTTGCACAGAATATGGCTAGAGCACCTCCCCACTCTTCTCCTTCTTCACTTCAGTCACTTGGGCTGCATTGCGTAGCCCTTCGTAACACCTCCCCTTACTTCCCCTACCAAACTCTGACATTCATACAAACCAGTCTTTCAGGATCCTCAGTCCTCCTGGGGAAACCACATCACGGTGCAGTCGCTGTGGCCGATGCCCAGGCTTGGCTGGCCTGCTGTCCTCTCTGGCCAACTATTTATATGTTCATAATAAGTAGTCTTTGGCATCCCTCACAATAGCAAGTTGGAAGCATCAGCAAACTCTCCTGTCATCCTTTTGCTTCCCAGGTTGCTCTTACATCCTCTTCTCTTTCTCGAATAGCACCTGTGTTCAGAGAAAAGTTGAAACTTGACAGGTGTTCTCCCTTCCAAGCTCCAGGGCTCATGCATCAGTCCCTCTTTCTGGTGGTCTTTGCTACCAATCAGAGGCCTCTTAGGGAATTTCATCAGCATTTCTTTCCTCTCCTGAGTCTTCAGTTTGTTCTTCCCGTATCCCCACATTCTATCGTCAATGGACTGTTATCTGGTTTCTGCCTCTGCTTTCCGGGGGAAGTTTGTCGCTGATCACTTCATATGGCTCCACATGAACTCGTTTTAATTATGTTAACTGGCATTCTTAAGCATTTGCCACAGTTGGTCATTCCATTCCTCCTGGAATTCTCTCCTCTCTTCCCTCTGTTACCACATACTTTCCTGGTTGTCCTCTAATTAGTATTTTGGACTTTTATTTCAGTCTTCCCTGATCCTCTTTCCATACTCATCTCCTAAATGCCCATGGTCTTGGAGGAAGCTTTAAAAAGGTCAAACCAGAATTCAGAGCCAGACAGCAGAATTTCAGATCCCAGCTTCACAGACTCTATATTGCAGAATGGCTGAAGCCTCTGGCCACCTCCGCCACTTCGCAGGTGGATGCTTCGAGCCAGTCATTTAGCTCCTCTGAGCCCTGGTTTTCTCATGCATAGAACGGAGGTAATAATACTTTCCACATAGAGTTGCTGTGAAGAATAACTGTAATAATAAGTGCAAAGTGTCTATAAATAGTAGCTTTCCAATAAATGGCATCTATTATCATTTTATTGGTTTTACGATCTCTCAACTATTTATCTTTGTTTCCAAGAGCAAGCATAAGACAAACAAGTAAAGAAGGAAGATATTTAGGGAAATATTAGATTAGGAAAGGAGGGAGAGAGACATTCTTATTACCATCTAAATGAGCCCATGTAATGATTATTTGACCTATTTACCCCTAGCCTAGTTCCCCATTAAGTTTAAGAGACTTCTATTCTTTTGAGAGCTACATTGACTTGAATGCCCACCAGCATTGTGAACTGGAGTTCCCAACAGCCTTCTCCATCTGAACCTGGACTTTAAATGGAACAATGACCCCAGATTTGTAGCTTCCAAAGTATATTAATCCATTATCTTTTTATATTTAGGACTGTTTTGAACACCAAAGACAGACGTATTTGATAAGAATCTATTAAGCAGATCGGAACATTTCTAATTTTGTAGAGAGTTTCTCTACTCAAGGGTTTGTAATTCCAAAAAAGAATAGTCTCTTGACTCTTTAAAGCTCTTGACAAAGAATATTTCTCACAAAAAGATAAAATCCTACTTATCATACAAATATAAAACAACTGTGCACCAAATACTTTATTTAGTTCAGTGAATGAGGGACCAATAAGATATTATAACCACTCAAAAAAGACTCCTTAGGCTACACATACTCGAACAGAGGCCCTCGGGAGTGTGGAAATGAATATACAGTTAGATGTGAAACTGGCAATGTCCATCTGCAATAACTAAGTCCACTACCCATAATTTATTTCTATTTCTATGGATAATTCTTGTATCAACACTAGAGATGTAAAATAAGCCAAAGGCCATAAAAGGGGGAGAGATAACCCTAACAGAACACTCAGTAATTTTTTTGACCACTTCAGAGTTTTTCACACATTTTCCTGACAGTTTATCTCTTAAAGCTAAAAAATATTTCAACTATGTATTGTATTGTCTTGATACTGTACACAGACACTAACTTCTACTGAACCAACAAGACAGGTTTAGAATGTGTAATATATAGTAGTAAAGGTCTGTATAGAGTAGAGAATGCCTGATTTCTCCTAGAGGCAGTTCTTTGAACACTATGGGTCCCCATCACCAAAATGACAGTGAAGTTTTCTCTATTTTTTTTAGGATAGATGGCAGGAATTACAAAAGCAGAAAAAGGAAGATGCCCCTTTTCAGGATGCAATAGAATAGAATACCAACTGTTCTGACTTACATTTCTCTCCTCACTCTTTCTCTTTTCACCCCCTTCTGGGTTGCAGGATAAAGCTTGATACAGAATCTCGCGGGGAAGGAAAGGAGTGGGGGATGGGGGTGGGGGTGCAATGCACACCAAGCTTGGTTGAGAATCATCATGGCATTTCCATCACCAGCTCACAATGGCATCATTGTCAAAACTCCCTCCACTTTGCCCTGATGCTGAACACAAAGTCGAGCCCATGCCCTGCAGTTTATCCAGCTGGAACTCAGTGAGAAGAAGAATGATGATGTCAGTTCTGGCACTTTGCTTAAGGACAACAAAGTCTGCTCCGACTAACTACATGAAAATAGATCGCAACCCTCAGTTCTGCATTTGCAAAGACGTCAGCAATAATCACACATACCTTTCAGTAAATGAAAACCACAGCCATCTTCATCATTGTGACAAAAGAAGAATCCATTTTTCAAAAATCATAGATAACTTAGAAAATACTATAAATGTAACATGAGCCCCCTTTCTATTTGGTCAATATCAAAAGAGCACGTGGAAAGGCTGTTTTGCCTTTACTTTTCACAAACTATTGCCCTTTGTCAGTTGAAGTTATAGCTTTAAATGCCAGTTATTATGTCAGCCTTTATAAAATTTTACAACTTTTATTTTAGTAGTATCATAGATAAGAACAAAGATTGTAGTTCTAGAGGAAATTTGGAGCAGACTCTCTGAAAATTCCTAAAGCACTGCTGAAGAGACTTCGTTCTTGTTCAAAGAACAGTTTGTACCTGATTTCACTGACCCTGACTAACAATAGCAATAATTGAACAGAATAATTTTAAATCATTTTATAAACGCCATTCCATTCTAAGCTGTTCCTTCAAAAAGACAACTAATCACTTTTTCTTTTACAATTGTACCCATTAAACATGGCTTTTAAATATCAAGTTCATATTGGTGAAGCTAAAACAGGCCAGTCTGAGTGTAAACTTGTTTGAATATCTGCAAGCCAATCCTGGCTCTTTTCATGAAATATAAAATCCTATTATTTGTTTGAGAGTATTGCCATTTACTAAAAGATAAATGTTGTTTAATCAAAAACAAAGTCAGAAATTCTTGTATTTTATTTTCCTAAGCATACATACACACAAAGGCCTGCAGAAAAAGAAACTTGTATATTGTTACTGAATTTCTATAGGAAAAAAAAAAAAAAAAACATCAGGAGAGATATAGTTGTTGGTAAACAAAAGTGGAAGTCTTTGACTTTTAATCATTATAGAACTCAGGACCTAAAATTTCAGTTCCATAAAAACAAAAGCAACTTAGAGATCTCTCTCCCTAATTCTTGCCTTTCATAATAATAGATAATACATGATAAGTGTTTGATACATGCCAAACAGTGAGCTAAATCTTTTACATTCATTAATTATTAATAATTAATTACTTATAACCCTCCACAACAATTTGTGAGGCAGTAGGGACTATATCAATCTTTTTTCATGGATAAAAAGGTGAGGATTTGAGAGGTTAAAACTTGCCCAAAGTCACAGAACCATAAGAATCCATGGCAAGCATTACTTTCCCCATGTTTTGTAACAATGGCATAAAAAACTCAGTGGTTACAGAATTGAGTATTCCAAGACAAGTAGCCACACCTGAAAATGCTTCTTAGGCTGTGTAACAATGTTTTGCAAACCCTTGGCATTTCCAGCTCCAAACTGTAATTTCTTTGTCTAGTTTAGAGATTTTATCACACTATCTTTAGCTCAAAAATTCCAATGTACTTATAAAGGCCCTTTTCCAGTTCTTCCTTGTGTTTTTTCTAGTCCTCTGACTTTATGAGACTTTAAAATAATATTGTCATTTTGCTGTCTACTTATTTTACTTACCTCTTTGTTTTTACTAACATGGGCTCTTTTTTATATTCTTTTGATCTGGTTCAACAGGAGCCAAGTAGGACCACAAAACACTAAGAGGTAAGGCTTCAGGGAATGCTGTAAGTAAAGGTTTGTCAGAATATTTTATACTTGTTGCTGAGGAAATAATTTAACTGTTTTAAATGTTAGGTAATAAAGAAGAAAATAATCACTAACCCAAACACGCACACAGACGCACACACACACACAATATATTTATAATTCATCTTGAAGCCAGGCAATGTTAGCACTCCAACTTCATTTCTTACTAGCTGGTCTAGGTCTTTTGCATTTCTGTTTGAAATTTAGAATCAGCTTATCAATTTCTATTTTAAAAAGTCTATTGGGCCCTGGCTGGTGGCTCAATGGATTGGCACCAGCCTGCAAACCCAAAGGTGGCTGGTTCGATTCCACAGTCAGGGCACATAACCAGGTTGCAAACCAGGTCTCCAGCCAGGTCCGTAGCTGGAGACAGGTGAAAAGCAACCATACATTGACTGATGTTTCTCTCCCTTTCTTCCTTTCTCCCTGTCCTTCTCTCTAAAAAATAATGAATAAAATTTTTTTAAATTAAAAAATGCCTATTGGTATTTTGACTTTATTAATTGGGTAATAACTGACGTTAAAAATATTGAGTCTTCCTACCTATGAACAAAGTATCTCTCAATTTATTTAGATTTTTCTGAAATTCTCTAAGAAATGTTTTATAGTTTTCAATTTATAGACTCTTGCCTGATTCATTTATAAGAATTTTACATTTTTGATGCATTTTAAATGATATTGTTTTTAGATTTTATTTACCCTGGAGACTACATAATTCCCTTGGGATACATGACCCATTTTAATATTCAAGGGCACTGTATTCAAGATCTCTTTCATTAAAATTTCCTGCAGAAATTGTCAAGGTATTTCATAGGCACCTTTCTCTTTTCCACTTACGCTGTTGAAGAGAAGGCCTGCTTATCTTCGTACAAGTGTACCCATCCTGCTGATGGACCATATAATAGAAGCCTGGGAAAGATAGTAAAAAATGAAATGAAGTTATTGACTCCATTGCAAAGATAGTTTTAAGGGAAATTTCCTTTTTATAAACTTCTGAGGGTGATTCATTTGACAATAATACCCCAGATAGTGAGCTCCTTTCCAGGACAGAACAGAAAATAAGACCATTTTAGTTAGGCTTCATTTGAACTACAATGGATAAAGCACTTCAGGGGACATGTGTATATCTATATTTATATAATATATTAATTGCTGGGAGACCAGAGGGTCATTTAATAAGTTACTTTTTCCAGAACACTGGATAGCGTTTGGTTCTCTGATGGAATTAATTTAACTAAGACAGTTAATTGAATCAATTCATTCCCCCAGAGAATCTTTTACTCACCCTCATTTTCCACTGAATTAAGTATAGGCTGCATTTCCTTTTCTTGGTATTTATATTTTGCATTATTCCTTTGGTAACTTAACATTTAATTTACAAAATGAATAAGAAAAAAAATTAATTATGGAGTTTGGCAGAGCTGTAAACCTTTTGGTATAAGTTTAGAATGTGATTTAGTTCTAAAATCACACATGAATGTGGTCTTGCCTTAAGACCCAATGAATCATATAATTTGGAATGTGGGTCTTGAAAAACAAATCTCTATCCAAATTTAATAGATGTGTTTGTCATGTACACCAGGATCTGAGCAAACAGACATTAGTAAGTGATTTGTTATACCGTGTATTCAGCCTCAGAACCATTTTTGTAGATTGGTAAGCATAACCAGAAATTTTAAGTGCCATGCTAGTCATCCCATTATTAATCAAAACAACATTACAACTTTTGTAAAATGCATGACCCAAGTTTATTTCTGTAGCTATGAGTTAGCATATGCATCAGACTGCCACTTCTTCCATTTGGATTTGAGTCCAACTTTCACCATGTCTAACAGCATGATTTTGAACCACCATTACTCTTTTGCATGATTTTGCTGGACCTGCCATAACAAAATACTGTAACACAAAGACAGGAAGACAAGGAGACTCTCTGGGGTCTCTTTTATAGGGTGCTAATCCCATTCATCTCTACCATCAAAGGCCCCACTGCCAAATGGGGGAGATGAGATTCAAGCATAGGAGTTTAGAGGGTACAAGCATATAGTTTACAGCAAGTACCTTCTCTCCATGAATTTACATGGCCACCTCTCTGCACATGCATGTGATTGGTGTTTCTTCCTGTATCCTAAAATCTTCAATCTGATAAGGACATCGGTCAAACGGGACTAGGGTTTACCTTAACTACCTCTTAAAAGGATCTATCTTTAAATATGGTCACATTTTGAGTACTGGGAATAAGAGCTTCAACATATGAATTTTTTGAGGGAACACAACGTAGCTCTTAACACTCTTCAGGCTTTTCCTTCTTCCTTCACAAAATGTATGGGTTGGTTAAAATAGCACCAAAGACTGTTCAACATGTGAAGAGTTAATATTACTTTTAAAAGACTAGCATCATCTTTTCTACAAATAAATGCCATGACATTCAATGCCCCTGACGGCAAACATGATACAATGACCCTAGCTTCCTTAAGGAAATTTGCTGAGAAATTGAGGGAAGGTTGACAGAACAGAGGGAGGCCAGAAACATTAACTAAGAAACAGGAGAGGTGCCAGGAACTATTCCGTGCTTCCTTACATTCAGGCAGAGGATGTAAGTCTGGTACTTGGGGGTGTGGGGGAAGGGGGCTGTAACCAGCTCCAACAAACAAAATCTCCACATGGAAGGGGAGGAACCAAGACACTCCTGAAAGCGCAGTGAGAAATCACAGCAGGTGAGAGATGCTATGCAGCACTCTCTCCCCTACACCCTGCAAAATGACCAGTAACCACTAAGAGCATTTTATGATGTTTACTTACTGTTAAAGTTAAATATTATGGAAAGAGCTGATAAAACAAGAAAACAAACAATCAAACAATCTCCTGATATTTTTATGGCTCTTGAAAGTCATATTTTGACAATAAATTATTGAAATCGAATTCAAAATAGAAGTACAAGTAGGAAGCGCTACGTTGAAAAACTGCAGTACCACTTTTAACTCAGAGATCTTTCAGATGCTTGCGGTCTCCTCTGTAAAGTGGGACTAAACCTGCTTTTGACTGAGAAATAAGTGAATTTGGGGCTCACACCTTACAGCTTTAAGCTTTATGATCACATATTGAAGATCTCTAAACCCTGATTGCTGGGTACTTGGCTTTTTCTTTCTATCCCCAATAGGTACCCTTAACAATAATGAACAACTATATGGGTCAATTCTGTTCTAGACATGCGTTGGTCCTCACTAATATTTCTTCATAAACCATAATAATTGTTGCACTGCCTTGTTTTGCTTTTTTTTACCAAAATTTTAGTTGTGAAAACAAAAGGCTACCTTGCCCTATTGTTTTTATTTTATGCATAATAATAATGGAGACCCCATCTATTGACTTTGTGCAAACACACATCCAGGAATGGGGAATATTTTAAAATCAGAAGAGATCATTAAATTAGCTCCAAACACCTGGAAGAGATCTCATAAACCTTTCAAATCAGTAATTTTTTTAAAGTAAAATCACATATAGGGCTGCAGTTATTTTAAAGGGCCAGAATTGCTTGTTTTTCTAGTACAAAGATATTGAACATAATCAAATTTATAACTTTTTAAAACTTCAACATCACTAAGTTAAGAACAGGAAGTCAATTGTTTAGAAACCTAAGATGTTGAAAAATGGAGTATCATTATGGGTGATATTTGCAGTCATATCAACTTCAGAATCTCATTTGCTTTTACATTTTTCTAATCTTGCATCATTTCAGAAAGATACGGAGTTCCACTCTGTCTCCCATTCTATGAATATTCTTCCATTGAAATTAGACACTGGAAACAGGATTTCGTTGGCTGTTTTTATTTCAAAGGTAAGTCCCCAACCACATCTGCCATCTGCTCACATTCCCCTTCAGGAAAAGAAGAGTCAGACAAGAAACTGACAAAACGTTCAGAGAAAACCTGAAAAAGATAGTATCACAACTTGGCTTGCTACCCACTCACTATTGCACAAGCACCGCCAGGCTGCGGTGGACGCAAGTGTGGAGCTGAGGCATCAGAGCCCAGGCTAATGTTTAATTGGACTTGGCTCATGTGTGGTGTGGCAAGGTACTCACTCATACATTTTTATTTGAAAGAGCAAGCACAGGCATGAGTTTTAAAAAGAAAAAAGAAAACAAGCTCTTCTAATCTGTGCACTTTTGCAAGAAGTTCAAGTATAGGCTGATATGTTGTGTATGTAGGTGCTTCTTCCAAGGACAGTCTTCCAAACAAGTTGACCTAGAAGAACTATTTAATGAGTTAGCTGTGTTTCAAGGGACGTAGTTTGAAAAGTCCTAATCGTGCCTATCTCTCTTTATGAATTAGACAGTGAAACCAAAGAAAGTCTAGTAAAGGCACAAACGCACAACACGCTTCCTTCCCATTGTTCATGCTTTTTTTCTTAACTTGAACTCCATATCTCTTCAATCCTCACTGCCAGAATCTTACTCATTTTTTATAGCCTCTCTCAGATACATATAGCATCTAGTTTCTCTCTCCCCCCCCATCTCTCCCTCCCTCTCTCTCTCTCTCTCTCTCTCCCCCAGAGAATTTGAAATGCAATTTACATGTTTCCTTATTTCATCCTGTATCTGAGAGCATAGTTCTCTTCCTCTTACTCTGTTATGATACTTGTTATGCCTAATAGTGAGTCCTACACATTGTAGGCACCAATTCAGTACTATTTATTGTTCACCCAAAGACATGATCCTCAATAGGTCAGTCACATCAGAATGGTATATATATATTTAGCTAGATGTAATGGAATGTTTTTCTACAGTCCCTTTCACATTCTTAGAATTCTGTATATTTTTCCCAAGGCTTCCACATTACAATATTTTTTCAGCTGCTTTGGTTCTCTTTCATTGAATTTTCTTAAAAATATTACTCTTTAAGTTGGCCATTTTTTTACAATAAAAAAGGAAGTTGCTACAAGAAAGTTAAGAAGGCGTTGACAATGTCTGATTTGCCTGTGTGCTTTGACTGAGGAGTTGATAAAAGTTCAAACAATTGACATTCAAGTTTTTTGCAAAAGTATAATAAATGCATCTGCCTTTTTGTGTTTGATAATACATTCTCTCTTAATTGTGTATAAATGTGTGTTTTTCATAATCCTCCCAAACTATGCATCATAGTTATATCTAAAAATATCATTCTATCTTTTGTTGAAGGTGTAATTTTTCCAGAAGCACACTGAGATGGAACTTGGCAAACACAGTTTTTTGTTAAACATCCATGTCATTTGAAGGGAAGGGGATAATCAGTATGGAACAGAGGGAGAAGTTCCCATGGAGAGCCCAGGAGTATATGTGGCACATCGTATACGACCCATTTTGTATGGAAATGGCTGAGCCTTTATACCCGTGTCTGATCCTTCACTGGGTCTCTCCTGGCTAGGAAAAGTATGCACTTGAGCAAATTGGTTCACTGAAGAAAGACCAAGCCCTGAGGAAGCAGACAACCAGAGTCAGTCTGCTGAGACAAAAAGTCCTTCCTCAAGAACCTAGTATGGAAGAAGCATGGACATGGACAACAAGTGGGACTGACTTTGTGGGGGAGTAGGTGGGTGGGGAAGGGGACAGAGGGAAGCAAAAACAGGATGGACGTAATACAACAACAATAAAATTAAAAAAGAAAAGAAAAGAAAAGTAAGTTCTTTTTTGGGAGTGACCTGGATGTTCTGTGTCCACAGCATCTCTTTAAAGAACCTTTTTCCCTGAAATGGAGACAGAGATTAACTTTTGTTTAATGTTTTGAAAATGCAAAACAGAAAAAAAAGCTTATTTGCATCCATCATTCTGCAGTCCCAGCTAGCCTTTTATGAATGAGCCCTATGGCTTAACAAACTCTGGGCTGTTTATCTCCCTATGATCTGAAAACTGGAATTTCTCTGCATTGATTATACTCTACACAGTGAAACTTGGCATCACATGATATTGGTTACATTGGAATTTCCAAACTCAAAGTGTCAAAGAGCATTAGCCTTTCTTAAGATTTCCATTTCTGAGATAAGTAGAATTAACTAATTAGCCAGACCTCAAGAGGATTTGTTCAATTTCTCTGAGCATATCAACCACCTTAGGACTTGGAAATTTGGATCACTTGTCTTTGCAATGTGGCAGTTATGACAATGAAATATGAATGATGAAAAATTAGGGTTTAAACTCCTTTGGAGGAATCACAAATCAATCTGACTTGTAACAAGACAGTCTCTAATAATAGAGGATCTCTTTCTGGAGACAAATTGTATTTAGACAGTGTTGGGTACCAAGGCTAAAAAGAGAAAATTCTGCAATAATTCAAATTCCAATATCTCAATAATTCTGAAATGTTCATTGGTAACTAGAAAATTCTGTTTCAGATTTCTGCTTTAACATCATCTACACCACATTGAACTATTTATTTCTTTGGCCTCAACCTATATTTATGTTTTAAAATCTTAAGGATGAACCTTTTATATAAAAATAGTTTGAGGACAAGTTAACCTTTGTAATAGTTTCAGATTTTAGGGTTTTTTTCTTGGTAATTTCCTATGGAATATGAAGGATATAAATAAAAATTTGAATTAATTTTACAACTCCTCTTACCATTTCAAGTCCTGCTTTTACACACATGAAACCACTACACTGCAAATATTTTTAAATAAATGAATGGTATTTTCAATATGGTAATGAATATATGTACCTTTGGCAAGAATAAATGTGTGTGTGTGCATGAGTGTGTGTATTGAGTGTTTATTAAGAAAGAGAAATGCAAGCAAAGACTAAAGGATATATTGACTCACTGAATTGCAAGAAATTCTCAAAGGAAAACTTATGACCTTTTTGGGAAAGAATATGCTGAAGTAGAAATCTGACCTATTTCAGGCATCAATGGAAAGTGAAACCATCAATAAGGTAGTAAAAATATTGAGGTTATTAACAGCACAATTAAAATATTTTATTTTATTAGATAAACAGAGACCTATGACTTATCGTTGTTTTTTACAGATTATGTACCCATAGACACTAACCAAAAATGATCATATATTAGTTTTCAAAAGCAGTCTCATCATGTTTTTAAAAATTAATATATAGACTTTTAAAAGAATTTGTTCATTACTATTTATCTCACTTATACTCTCCTCTCACCAGTCAGCACACTGTTGTCCATGTCCATGAGTCCTTTATCCTTTTTGCTCAGTCCCTCTACCTTCTACCCTCCCCCTTGCTTAGCTATTATCCTTCTCTCTATGAGTTTGTGTCTATTTTGCTTGTTAGTTTGGTTTGTTCATTAAATTCCACATGTAATCCAAACTGGGATTAGATACCCCACTATCTTTCTCTGACTGGCTTATTTCTCTTAGCATAATGTTCTTTAGGTCTGAAAACACTGTCACAAAAGGTAAAATTTTCTTCTTTTTTATGGCCCACAGGTGTTTTATCCATTCATAGACTTTTCTGACCAACATGTGATTAATATATAAATCAATAATAAAGAAGATAGTGAATACTTACTTTAAACTGCAAAACACATGGCAAACTAACACTTGGGTCAAAGAAGAGTAAATTATATGGAAATAAACTATTTATAATTTTAAATAATAGGCAATATATCAAAACTTTAGCACACCACTTAAAGTAGTTCTTAGAAAGAAATTTACAATCTCAAATGTATTTAAATACTTTTATTATAAATAAGTGAATATTTAAAATAAGCAAGTTAAACCTAAAGTAAATTGATGAACTAAATAATAAAGATAAGGCAAATATTTAAACATTTAAAAGAATAGAAATAACTAACAACATAAAGTTGGGTTATTTGAAATAAATAATAAATAAATTGATAAAATTCCAGCAAAAAATATCAAGAAAAAAATAACATGAAGAATATTAGAGGTTTTTAAAATCATTATGTGTATGCCAATATACTTAATATTTCAATAAAAGAGATACTTTTCTTTAAAAACATTACCAAATTTGATGCAAAAAGAAATATAAAATTTTAATATTAATATGTCCAAAGCTAATGAAGAAAACTCTCTGCATTTTACTGAAGAACAAACATATGAAATAATAGATGTTTTTAAGTAAAAGCATCAACACAGGGCAGAAAAGGCTGCCTTCTACCACTGCTTCTAATCAACATACAATAGAAGTTCTAGCTCAGGAAAAAAATAGAGAGAGAAAGAGAGAAAGAAAATGAAATAAAAGATACAGAAATTGGAAAGGAAATGGCAAAACTTTCAATATTTACATTAATTTGTCACCTAAAATACCCATGGGATTACAAACTATGATACATAGGAGTATTGATACAAAAACTAGCCAATTTTAAAAATGTAATTTAAAAAACATAACAATAGCTAATAAAATATGAAGAAACCAGGAAATAGGTATTCTTCAATATGTAAAGAATTTGTAAGTGAAATCAAAGTAGTATTTAAAGGCATCCAAAATAACTTCAGAATGAAGAGATGTAACATGCTCTTAGAATTCATAATGTCCTTCATATAAAGCTTAAAAGCATATGATGCAATGGGGTAGATTGCTTTGGAATGTATATATACATTCACAGTAAAAGTATCCATAAAATCAAAAGAAATTAGTAGTGTGGAACGTGGGGAAAGGGGAAGGATTGATATGTATGATCAAGAAGGGGTTACACTGAAAGCATTGCATTACTTTCTTTTTTTTTAAAAAATATATTTTATTTATTATTTTTCAGAGAGAGGGGAAGGCAGAGAGACAAAGAGGGAGAGAAACATCAATGTATGGTTGCCTTTCACCTGCCTCCAGCTACAGAGCTGACTGGAGACCTGGTTTGCAACCTGGTTATGTTGCCCTGGCTGGGAATCGAACCAGCGACCTTTGGGTTCGCAGGCCGGCGCCTTATCCACTGTGCTACCAGCCAGGGCTGCATTACTTTCTATCATAATCTGTTTGATTAATATATATTTATTCTCTAAACCATTATTTTTATTACGTATAATTTTAAACTGCTCTTTATAAGTATATGTTTTTATGGGTTAAAAAATACATCAAAAACTGTAAGTTTGGGAACCAACTGTATGGGAAAACATAATTGCCAATGATACCTCAGACAAGGGTCTGATCTCCAAAATATAGAAAGAACTAATGCGACTCAACACCAGGGAGACAGACAGCCCAATTAAAAAATGGGCAAAGGACCTGAACAGACAACTCACTGAGGAAGATATACAAAGGGCCCAGAGGCATATGAAAGAATGCTCAAC
>PVIW01014513.1:0-23143 GCA_004026585.1 Noctilio leporinus
CGCTTCCGGGCCCCGCCCCCCCCGTGTCCAGACGCAGCCCGCTCCAATCCCCAGGGTCCCGAAGCCGTCCCATGCTCCCCATCCCACTCCCCAGCTGCCCTGGCACTCGAGAACACCATCAGCACTGCTCTCCACCCTGTCGCCATCTTGGAGCTGAATAACAGGCTTTTAAGTAATGAATAGGTTAACAATGAGATCAAAGAAGAAATCAAAAAGTTTCTGGGAACAAATGCCAATGAATACACAACAGCCCGAAACCTATGGGACACAGCAAACACAGTCCTCAGAGGGAAAGTCATAGCAATATCCTAAGAAGGATAGAAGAAGCTTATACAAACAACCTAACCATAAAGCTGCAAGAACTAAAGGAGCAACAACAAACAAAGCCCAGAGCAAATATTAGGATGGAAATCATCAAGATCTGAGCAGAATTAAATAACTTAGAGACTCACACTACAATTCGAAGAATCAACAGATCCAGGAGCTGGTTCTTTGAAAAAATAAACAACATTGACAAGCCTTTATCCAGACTCAAGGAAAAGAGAGAGAGGATCCAAATAAACAGAATCAGAACTGACAGAGAAGAAATCACAACTTATACTTCAGAAATACAACGGATTGTAAGAAATCACTACAAACAACTATATGACAAGAAATATGACAACCTGGGTGAAATCGACAACTTTCTGGAAATGTATAATCTACCAAAACTGAATCCAGAAGAAGCAGAAATCCTAAATAGTCCAATAACAACTAGTGAAATGGAAGAAGTAACCAAAAATCTCCCAAAGCACAAAAGCCCTGGACCAGATGGCTACACAGGTGAATTCTACCATACATTTAAAGAAGAACTAACTCCTATCCTTCTGAACCTATTCCAAAAAATCCAAGAAGAGGGAAGACTCCCAAACTCTTTCTATGGGGCCAATATTATTCTAATACCAAAACCATGTCAAGACACAACTAAGAAAGGAAACTATAGACTAATATCTCTGATGAACATAGATGCTAAGATTCTCAGCAAAATATTGGCCAACTGGATTCAGCAGTACATTACAAACATCATACACCATGATCAACTGGATTTCATTCCAGGGATGCAAGGATGGTACAACATTCACAACTGAATAAATGTAATACACCACATAAACAAAATGAAAGACAAAAACCATATGATCATATCAATAGATGCTGAAAAATCATTTGATAAAGTATAACAACCATTTATGATAAAAAAAAAAAACACTCAGCAAAATGGGAATAGAGAGAGCATACCTCAACATCATAAAGGCCATATATGAGAAACCTGAAGCCAACATCATACTCAATGGGAAAATACTAAAAGCTTTTCCCCTAAGATCAGGAACAAGGTTAGGTTGTCCACTTTCTCCACTTCTGTTCAACATTATTTTGGAAGTTCTAGTCATAGCTATCAAAGAAAAAAAGGAATCAGAGGTATCCAAATTGGAAAGGAGGAAATCAAACTGTCATTATTTGCTGGTGATATGATAGTGTATGTACAAAACCCAATAGGCTCCAACAAAAACTTACTTGACCTAATAAGCAAATTTAGCAAAGTAGCTGTATATAAAGCCAATATTCAGAAATCAAAAGCATTTTTGTATACCAATAATGAAACATCAGAGATAGAAGCTAGAAAACAAATCCCATTTACCATAGCAACAAGAAAAATAAAGTACTTAGGAATAAACTTAACCAAGAACGTAAGAAACCTGTTCTTAGAAAGCTACAGAACACTGAAGAAACAAATTAAGGAAGATACAAATAAATGGAAGCATATACCATGTTCATGGATGGGAAGAATTAACATCATTCAAATGTCCACTCTACCCAAAGCAATCTATAGATTCAAAGCAATCCCATTTAAAATACGAATGGCATACTTCACAGAGATAGAAAAAAATACTTCAAAATGTATATGGAGTCAAAAACACCCATAAATAGCCACAGCAATCTTGAGAAAGATAAATAAGATAGGAAGAATAACAATACCAGACATCAAACTATATTACAAGGCTACTGTCATCAAAACTATCTGGTACTGGCACAAGAAGAGACATATAGATCAATGGAACAGAATATAGAGCCCAGAAATAAACCCAGGACTCTATGGTCAATTAACATTCAACAAAGGGGGAAGGAACATAAAATGGAATAAAAACTGTTTTTTCAGCAAGTGGTGTTGGGAGAACTGGACAGTGACATGCAAAAAAATAAAACTAGATCACCAACTTACACCATACACCAGAATAAACTCAAGATGGATGAAGGACTTAAACATAAGCAGTGCCATCATAAAGGTCCTGAAGAAAAATAGGCAATAAAATTTTAGGTATCCTACACATAAATATGTTTATTGATGCTTCTCCAAGGGCAAAGGAAATAAAAGAACAAATAAACAAATGGAACTATATCAAACTGAAAAGTTTCTGTTCAGCTAAAGAAAACACCAACAAAATTAATAGAAAATCAACTGTATGGGAAAACACATTTGCCAATGATATCTCAGACAAGGGTTTGATCTCCAAAATATATACAGAACTAATGCGACCCCTCACCAGGGAGACAGCCAGCCCAATGAAAAAATAGGCAAAGGACCTGAACAGACAACTCACTGAGGAAGACATACAAAGGGCCCAGAGGCATATGAAAGAATGCTCAACATTACTAGCCATCAGAGATGCAAATTAAAACCACAATAAGATACCATCTCACAACTGTCAGAATGGCAATCATCAGCAAATCAACAAACATGAAGAGTTGGCAAGGATGTGGGGCAAAGGGAACCCTGGTGCACTGTTGGTGGGAATGCAGACTGGTGCAGCCACTACAGAGAACATTATGGAGTTTTCTTAAAAATCTAAAAATAGAACTGCCTTTTGATCCAGCAATTCCACTACTAGGACTATACATGAAGAACCCTGAAACACCAATTCAAAAGATCCTATGTACCCTTATGTTCATAGCAGTGCTATTTACAATAGCCAAGTGCTAGAGACAGCCTAAGTGCCCATCAGTGGATGATTGGATCAATAATCTTTGGTATATTTACACAATGGAATACTACGCAGCAGAAAGAAGAAGGAACTCCTACATTTGCAATAACATGGATGGAACTGGAAAGTATTATGCTTTGTGAAATGAGCCAGTCAGTGAAAGACAAATACCATATGATCTCACCCATTACAGGACACTAATGTACAAAAACAAACAAACAAACAAAACAGATCCAGATACCTGAATATAATAAATAGATTTCAGTGGGCAGGGACAAGAGGGATGGGGGAGTAGGAGGCAAAGAAGGGGAGCAGTTTAGTCAAGGAACTAGTGTGGAAGAACCATGGACATGGAAAACAAGTGGGATTGACTTTGTGGGGGAGTGGGTGGGTGGGGAAGGGGACAGAGGGGAGTATAAAGGGGATGGATGTAATACAACAACAATGAAATTAAATTAAAAAAATAAAAAGAGAAATGAGTAAAATAGAACCAGAGATATGGAAACAAGGAAGAGACTCACAGTGACCAGCAGGGAGGGGTAGGGAGAAGAAAAGGGGAAAGAAGAGGAACAGTTTAGTTAAGGAACTCATATAAATTACCCATGGACATGGAAAATAAAGTGGGGATTTACTGTTGGAGAAGGTATGGGATGGGTAGATCAGGGTAGAGCAATGGAGGAAAATATAAGACAATTGTATTACAATAAAAATAAAATAATAAAAAAAGTTTTAAATTTATGAAAGAAGAAGAAAGGAAAAAAGTTGACAAACCTTTACCTAGATTCATCAAGAAAAATTGAACGCAAATAAATAAATCATTAACAAAGTGGGTAAGTAACAACTGATGCAGAAATGCAAAGAATTGTAAGACATTACTCTGAACAAGTATATGCCAAGAATCCTGGGTGAAATATGTACATCAATTTCTAGAAACATACAACATTCCACAACTGGATCAGGAAGAAGCAGAAAATCTCAATAGGCCAATAATAACTAGCAAAATTGAAGCATTAATCATAAAACTGATGACACATGAAAGTCCTGGACCAGATGGCTTTATAAGCAAATTTTACCAAAACATTTAGGGAAGCACTAACTCAAATCCTCAAACTATTTCAAAACATTCAAGAAGACAAGAGAGTCCCAAACTCTTTTTACAAGGCCAGTATTACCCTAATTCCAAAAACAGATTAAGACAAAAAAGAAAAGTTGCAAGTTAATATCTTGTAATTTTTGCTAAAATCTATTACAATGTCTTATAATAGATGTTAAAATCTTCAACAAAATACCAGCAAACCAGATCCAACAAAACATTGAAAAGATCATATATTATGATCTTCTGGGATTTATTTCAAGGATTGAAGGATGGTACAATATTTGCAAATCAATTAACAAACAGAAATAATATGAAGTACAAAAATCACATGATTTTATCAATAGATGCTGGAAAAGCATTTGATAAAAATTCAGCACCCATTTATGATAATAACACTCAATAAAGTGGAAATAGAGGGAGCATACCTAAACATAATAAAGGCCATATACAAAAAACCTACTGGTAATACCATACTCATGGGCAAAAAATAATGTTTTTTTAAGACCAGAGACAAGACAAGGGGCCTCTCTTTCTCCACTCGTATTCAACAGAGCACTGGAAGTTCTAAACACAGTGATCAGACAAGAAGTACAAATAAACAGTACCCAAATAGGAAAGGAGGAAGTAAAACTGTCATTATTTGCAGATAACATGATAGTGTACATGGAAAACCTTATAGGCTCCACCAAAAAACCACTCAACATAGTAAGTGGATTCAGCAAAGTAGCAAGACACAAAATCAATATTCAGAAGTTGAGGGTATTTTTAAACAAAAACAATGAAGAATTAGAAATAGAAACAAAGAAAACATGTCATTTACTATTGCAAAAAAAAAAAGTAAACTACCTATGAATAAATTTAACAAAGGAGGTAAAAGACCTGTCCTTGGAAAACTATAGAATACTGAAGAAAAGAAATGAGGAAGCTTCAGAAAAAATGAAAGCATATACCATTTTCTTGGATTGAAAGAATTGACCTCATTAAAATGTCATTACTACCTAAAGCAATCTATAGATTCAATGCAACTCCTATTAAATACCAATGGTATATTTCACAGATCTGGAATAAACACTCCAAAAAACTATATGGTATGAAGGAAAACCCAGGATAATCAGCAATCTTGAGAAAGACAAAGTTGGAGGGATCACAATGCCTGATATCAAGGTATACTACAAAGCCACAGTAATCAAAACAGTTTGGTGCTGGCATAAGTACAGATACACTTATCTATGGAACATACTTTAGGGTCCAGAAATAAACCCATGTGTTTATGGACAATTAATATTTGTCAAAGGGAGTATGAGGATACAATGAAGTAAAGAGAGTCTATTCAGTAAATGATGTAGGGCAAACTGGACTCTATACATGGAAAAAAATGAAACTAGACCACTAGAATAAGCTCAAGATAGATAAGATTTAAATATAAGCTATAACACCATAAATGTCAGAGGAAAACAAGCAGTAAAATTTCAGATATTTCACACAGCAATATTTTTGCTGGTATATCTCTTAGGGCAAGGGAAAATAAAGGAAAATATAAGCAAATGAGATTACATCAAATTAAGCTTCCAGGTGACTAAAGAATCCATCAACAGGTTTTGTTTCAGGGCAGGAATATAGAGACAGAAAAGCTACCAGTCCTTTCTACTTGCTATCATCATGAACTGGACTTAGAGTAAAAACACAGAGAAGAGAGCAAGTGAGAGCAGCTGTGAGTGAGCTCAAACACAGACAAGAGGATGGGAACTGAAAGGAAGTGGGCAAGAACCTGAGGCCCACACTTTCTAAAGTGGAACCACCAGGACTGCTCAACCCAGCACTTCTGGCTGCAAAGTGTAGAAGCAGCTGAAGATAAGCTTAGGAGCTGTTAGCTACCAGAGCAGAGACAGAAGGTCTGGGGGATGTAGGACCTAGAAACTATACAACAGGAGCAGGCCCACCCTAGGTTAAAGATCTTTGGAAGGAGCAGGTTTAACACTGTGACACGGGTCAGTGTTACTGTATTATCCAGGAAAGATCCAGTAAGAAACTTTGTATGAAACTGTTGAAGGCTTGGGAAGGCAGAGGCCAGTCCTGACCATGAGAAACTATGATTTTGGGGGAGGGAGAGCACATGGAGAATAGGACCCCCAGGGATCAGTGCCGCAGCATTGGGGCCACACAGACTCTTTTGGAAGCAGAGCTGAGGCAAGACCCAAGACTTGTAAGGGACTCTAGGTCTTGCACGCCTATGCATGAGTACAGTGTTTCTGCTAAACAAAAATTCAGAGGGCTAGAGTGTACAATGGGACTGGTGGGTGGGACCCAATCCAGCATGGCTTAAAAGGGAGGGTTATTCTAAGAGGAGAGTTTGGCAGAGCTGCCAGTGGGAGGACAGCAGCCTCAGGACTGGGAGGCAGGAGCTGAATATGGGAGTTTCGTAGCTTCCAGCTAGATCTCCTCATGGACATGTCATCCCACCCTCACCTGTGGGTTTCCAGGCTCAGGACTATCCTGGCTGGGAATATTTCCACAGGGGAAAGAAGAAAAAGCTCTGAAAAGTCCCTTCACTGGACCCTAGGAGCTACAGTTGTCAGATCCTGGTCTACTAAGCCCAGCAGAGAAGAGAGGATAGAGACATGTGCAACAATATGCAAACTTCTCCCCTGCACAGCTTTTTAACGTTCATATCTTGTCCTTCAACATTGGGTCACCAGGTTTTGTATTAAGATTTATTTCAAACCTTATATATTGCTCTTCCCTTCTCTTACTCCATTTTGCCTTTTTCCTTTCTCTTATCTTGGATTTAAATTCTATTTCCTATCTAGCTATGACTTGTTTCCATTCCACACTCTTACTATTTCTTGCCCCTCTAGCCTTTCAACACCATTTGTGGTTGTCACTAGCCATCTCATGTTCTTTTTTTTTCTTTCTTTCTTTCTTTCTTTCTTTCTTTCTTTTTTAGATTTTATTAATTATCTTTAGAGAGCAGGGAAGAAGGGGAGGCAGAGAGGGAGAGAGACATCAATGTATAGTTGCCTTTCACCTGCCTCCAGCCACAGACCTGGCTGGAGACCTGGCTTGCAACCTGGTTATGTGCTCTGGCTGGGGAAATGAACCAGCGACCTTTG
The DNA here is from genome assembly GCA_004026585.1 of Noctilio leporinus. Lineage (NCBI taxonomy): Eukaryota > Metazoa > Chordata > Mammalia > Chiroptera > Noctilionidae > Noctilio > Noctilio leporinus. The sequence continues at coordinate 7,224 of PVIW01014513.1, forward strand.
GGTTCACAGGCCAGCACCTTATCCACTGTGCTACCAGCCAGGGCTCATGTTCTTTTTCCTGTTGTTAAAATGCCCTTGTTCTCTCTCTACCTATATCAACCTATGTTCAGTAGATACATGTTGATACATGTCTTCAAGCTCATATCTCAATAGCCACTATTTTTGTATTTCAAATCTCAAATTTTATTGTTTCTCTCTTCTAGTGTATCTGTCCTTCCTCCTGCCATTTCTACTTTTCATTTTGAATATAAATTGTTTCCTGTCTTAGCCTGGTTTTATTTCTAACTTTCAGTGTTCCTTCTCCCTCTATCCTCTTTTTTCTCTTATCCCTAACTCACCTATATAAATCTTAGCTCCTTTGTTGTCGAGAGTATTGTGGTGGATCTTTTTCTCCAATTAAGTTCCTATTAATCATCATATATGTAATTTTTGATTGTTATTTTTCTTCTTTTTCTCTCATATACAAATGTATTTATATATTTTAAATTTTGGTTTAAAATGAATACTATATGCTTCCCTTCTCTTACTCCATTTCTCTTCCCTCCTCCACTATTTACAATGTAAATTTTACTTTCTTTTCCTTTGCCTCATATCTATTTCCTACTCTTGTTATTCCTCTTCCCTCTACAATTAGAAAATCACTTTTCTCTCAGTCATCTCATATTTTTCATTTCATAATAGTCTTAATCTCTTTACACCTTTATTAATATTGCTTACTTGCTGCTAATAGGGTGGTTGCAGGTGGGGGTTATTTTGCAGGTGTGGATCTATTTGGTTTTGTTCTGGCAGCATCTGTAGAACAGTATATAAGATGTGGTGGGCATAGTGGATCTCAGTCAGGCAGCCAGAGGGGAATCCCACCAAAGGCCAACCCAACAAAAACAAAAACCCATTATAATGAGAGAGCCCAGATAAAGGGTGGCCCAAGAGCATCAAGCTCAGGAACACAAAGGGACTGCACCACTGAACCTCATAGGACTCCTAAGGGAGATCACACTATGAAGGCAAGGAGTCAAAGCAGACCAATCTAATATGCAGAAACAACTGAGAAGAGGCACCTTAAATGGGAAGACAAAGAAACAAATCCCAATAGAAAAGAAAGGAGGAATCCCCAGACAGACTGCTAAATGAAATTAGGCATGTAAACTATCAGACCTTGAGTTCAAAATAATGGTCATACGAAAATTCAATGAGCTCAGTGAGAACTACAAAGTGCTCTAGGGAAGCTACAAAGGACTTACTGAAAGATACACCAGCATGAAAAAAGACATAGAAAATACCAATAAAAGACAGGAGGGAATAAATAATACACTTGCCAAAATGAATAGCACAGTAGAAGGAATTAAAAGCAGGCTAGTTGAAGCAGAGGATCAAATCAACGAGCTGAAGGACAAAGTAGAAAAAAATTCCCAAAGCAACAACATGAAAAAATTCAAAAACATTCAAACTTATGGACAATGAATAATATGCTATTAAACAATGAAGTGGTTAAATGAGATCAAGGAGGAAATAAAAAAGTTTCTGGAAACAAATCAAGATGAACACCAACAGCCCCAAACCTATGGGATATATTGAACGCAGTCCTGAAAGGGAAGTTCATAGTAATACTGGTCTACTTAAAAAAAGATAGAAAAATCTCAAATAAACAACCCTACATCTACGAGAACTAGAAGTACAACAAAAAACAAAGCCCAGAGCAAGTACAAGGGAGGCAATAATCAAGATTAGAGTAGAATTAAATGACATAAAGACTAAAGGAACTATTCAAAAAATAAATAAATCCAGAAGCTGGTTATTTGAAAAGATAAAGAAAATTAACAAGCCTCAACCAGGCTCATCAAGAAACAAGAGAGGGCTCAAATAAATAAAATCAGAAATGAAAGAGGAGAAATTACAACTGATACCACAGAAATACAAAGGACTGTAAGAAATTAGTATGAATGACTATATGATAAGAATTGTTTTAAAGTATATTTTATTAATTATGCTGTTATAGTTGTCCCCATTTCTTTTCCCTTTGCTCCCTTCCACCCAGCACCCCACTTCCCTCCCACAATCCCACTCCTTAGATCATGTCTATGAGCTGTGCATGTAAGGTCCCTGATTTCACCCTTTCCTATATTATTCTTAACTTCTTCCTGTCTAGCTTGTACCAACCAATTATGTTTCCTAATCCCTGCACCATACCCCCATTTGGCCTGCTTCCAGCTGATAACCCTCCCAATGATCTTCATACCTATGAGTTAATCCTATTCTGGTTGTTTGCTGAAGGAGAAAAATCACATGATCTTATCATTAGATGCTGAAAAAGCATTTTATAACACCCATTTGTGATAAAACTCAGCAAAGTGGGAATAGACAGAGCATACCTTAATGGGCAAAACTTTGAGGTATGCTCCAACAACATACTCAATGGGCAAAAACTAAAAGCTCCCCCTAAAATTACACACAAGATGAAGGTTTCCACTTTCACCACTTAATATTCAACATACTATTGGAAATCCTAGCCACAGCAATCAGACAAGAAAAAGAAATAAAAGGTATCCAAGTTGGAATGGAGTAAGTAAAACTATCATTGTTTGCAGATAATATGATAGTGTACATAGAAAACACTATAGAGATACATAATCAACTCTCAGAGATTGAAGGCATGTTTATACCCAAAAATTAAATATCAGAAATACAATAAAGAAACAAATTCCATTTTACTATAGCAATAAGAAAAATAGAGTACCTAGGAATAACCTTAACCAAGGAGGTAAAAGACCTACACTCAGAAAACTATAGAACAGGGAAGAAATTAAAGAAAATACAAATAAATGGAAACATATACCATGTTCTTGGATTAAGAATAATACAACAACAATAAAATTAAAAAAAAAAGAAAAGAAAAGCAAAAAAAAAAAAAAAAAGAATAAACATCGTTAAAATGTCCATAACATCCAAAGCCATTTATAGGTTCAATGCAATCCCTATTAAAATGCCAATGACATATTTCACAGATCTAGAATATTTCAAAAATTTATATAGAACCAAAAATGACCCTGAATAGCATCATCAATCTTTGTGGTTTTTTTTTTTTTTAGCATCATCAATCTTGAGGAAGAAGAACAAAGTGGAAGGATTCATAATACCTGATATCAAAATACATTACAAGGCAACTTTAATCAAAACACTCTGGTACTGGCATATGAACAGACATATAGATCAATGGAACAGAATAGAGAGCCCAGAAATAAACCCAGGTCTCTATGGTCAATAATTATTTGACAAAGGGGGCAGGGGCATGAAATGAGTGAAAATAGTCTCTTCAAAAATTGGTATTGGGGCCCTGGCTGGTAGCACAGTGGATAAGGTGCCGGCCTGCGAACCCAAAGGTCGCTGGTTCGAATCCCCAGCCAGGGCACATAATCAGATTGCAAGCCAGGTCTCCAGCCAGGTCCATGGCTGGAGGCAGGTGAAAGGCAACCATACACTGATGTCTCTCTCCCTCCCTGCCTCTCTCCCTTCCCCTCTCTCTCTGGAAATAATAAATTTTAAAAATCTTTAAAAATATATATTAAAAAAAAATTGGTATTGGGAGAACTGGACAGAAACATACAAAATGAAACTAGATCACCAACTTACACCATACACCAGAATAAACTCAAGACGGATAAAAGACTTAAATGTAAGTCGTGACACCAATAAAGTCCTAGTGGAAAACAAAAGCAATAAAGCTACAGATATCCCCTGCAGCAATATTTTCACTGATAAATCTCCTAAGGAAAGGGAAATAAAGGAAAGAATAAACAAATGGGACTATATCAAAATAAAAAGCTTATTTTTAGCTAAAGAAACAAATAGGAGACCAACCATAGGGGAAAACATATTTGCCAATGATACCTCAGACAAAGGTTTGATCTCCAAAATATATAAAGAACTCATCGTGTGACCCAACACCAAGAAGATAAATAACCCAATTTAAAATGGGCAAAGGGACTTCTGGTCAAGATGCAGCCATAGGTAGACACACTTTGCCTCCCTCCACCACCATAAGAAGGAATACAACTACCTCAAAACTAAAAACAACCGGAACTACCAGAAAATCAAATAGCATGGAACTCCAACAAACAAAATATAAAGAAGTAATGCTCATTCGGACAGGTAGGAGGGGCAGAGCTAGGGCAGAGAGTGTGGGGTGTGGCAGTAGTGGCAATGGCAGTGGCTGTGGCCAGCCAATGGAAAGCGCAATCACATATTATTAAAGTTGGGAGGGACACCTGGGGAGTGATACCAGCCCTAGACCAGACCCCTCAACTCATGGTTCCAGTGCCAGGGAAAATAAAGCTTCATTGTTTCTGACTGTGAAAACCAGCGGTGGTTGGTGCACAAAAGAGACTGCCAGTCTCTTAGCAGAGACCATTTATTTAGAGGGGCTCCTATTCCTAGAACATCTGCAAACCCACCCACCCAGGAACCACAGCCAGGGTTACAGGTAGAGAGGCACCAGTCTGATATGGGAAGTGCATGAAGTGCCTGGAAAAGGGGTTAAACCTGAGCAAGTGCCATTGTTTCCTCACTGACCCCTCCCCCACATACAGGGCCACAAATGGTGAAAGAATACCGCACACTGACGAATACCTAAGGCTCTGTCCCTTACAATGTAAGGGACAGAGATGTTGTAACAGTTGCAACATCTCTACTTAAGACACAAAGGCAAACACAGGAGGCTGTCAAGTTGAGGGGACAGAAAAGCATGGCCCAAAAGAGGAAACAGATCAAGGTTCCAGTGGGAGAACTAAGTGACAAGTAGATAATCAACCTAATATATTCAGAGTTCAAAACATAAAGATGCTCACAGAGTTGATGGACATAATTGAGTATGGCAAATGCATAAGGGAAGAAGGGAAGGCTAGGCTAAGTGAAACGAAGGAAAATCCACATGAAACCAATGGTGAATGGGAGGAAGCCTGCATTCAAATCAATTCAATGATTTGGAACACAAGGAAGAAATAAACAGTCAACCAGTACAGAATGAAGAAATAAGAATTGAAGAAAAAAAATGAGGAATGGCTAAGAAACCTCTGGGACAACTTTAAACATGCCAACATCTGAACCATAGGGGTGCCAAGAGGAGAAGAGGAAAAGCAAGAAATTGAAAGCTTATGTGAAAAAAAAAAACCAATAAAGGAAAACTTCCCTAATCTGGTGAAGGAAATAGACATACAGGCCCAGGAATTGGTCCCAAACAAGCTAGACCCAAAGACACATCATAATTAAAATGCCAAAAGTTAAAGAGAGAATCTTAAAAGTAGCAAGAGAAAAGAAGAGAGCTACCTACAAAAGTCATCCTGCCCTGGCTGGTGGCACAGTGGATAGGGTGCCAGCCTGAGAAACCAGAGGTCACTGGTTCCATTCCCAGTCAGGGCAACATAACCAGGTTGCAAGCCAGGTCTCCAGCCAAGTCTGTAGCTGGAGGCAGGTGAAAGGCAACCATACATTGATGTTTCTCTTCATCAAAGAGAATTAGATGAAGATTCTCTTCCTCTAAATGATCAGCAAAGCTATCATTTAGAATGAAAGAGCAAATAAAGTGCTTCTCAGACAAGATAAAACTAAGAGTTCATCATCACCAAGCTATTATTATATGAAAGATTAAGGGGACTTATTTAGAAAAAGATCAAAACTATGAACATTGAAATGACAACAAACTCACAACTATCAACAACACAATCTAAAAAACAAACTAACTAACTAACTAATCAAACAACCAGAATAGGAACAGAATCATAGGTATGGGGATCATTTGGAGGGCTATCAGTTTGGAGGGGAAAGGGGGAAAAAAGGGGAGAAAGGAGTGCGGGGATTAAGAAGCACAATTGGTAGGTACAAAATTGACCCCATTCCCCACTGGCAAGTGCCGGTGGGAAAGTGAGGGCCCAGCCAGCACACTTGCACGCTCCCTTGGTGCAGCTAGTCTGTGAACGTGAGTGGGAGGTGGCAGGCCTCAGACTCCGGGCTTCTCTGCTAACTGAACCAGCGGAACATCTCCAGCCATGAATGGATTTTGTACCGGGTTGGTGGGAGCTGCAGCATCCCCTCACTGAAGCTGGAATGCTACAGTAATGAAAACCTTGACAAAATTGATATGTCTCTAGATGATATCATCAAGTTGAATTGAAAGGAAAGAAAGAAGCAGAATTTTCTGGGACTAAATAGAAGACTCCAGCAAAGTCATGCCCAGCAATTCAGGATGAGAGTAGGATGGGGAATCCAACAGAATTCTGGTTTTGGTAAGAATAGTCTGAGTATCAGAGGAAGAATAATGCCTGGAAAGTGACATCCTTATGGAGTTATCACTGCCCTTGCAGCCAGGAAAACAACTGGAATTTGAAAAGGGGTAAATCCTATGATTCAGCCACTTCTAAATAACAAGAACATAGAACAATATTTTCCAGCGTTAAAAAGAAAGGCAAACCTGAGACAAGATGAAGTGCAGAGAAAACCAGTTGCAGTTCTCAAGAGACCTAACCAGTTAAATAGAAAAAAATAACATTCCAACCAATTATACCAGAAGTAGGAATAAATTAAGTCATCAGGAAGATACTCGTCAGCAACTTTTCTTTTCAGAAGAGGCCTAAAGGTTCAGGCCTAGTTGAACACAGAACAACTGCTAGATGACGTAGCAGCAAAGAGAACTCGTAAATGGCGGACTTCCACCACAAATCGGGGAATTTTGACTGTATCCATTGATAACCCTGGAGCAGGGCAGTACCCAGTGACTCAGGAACCGCGATTAACTCACACTGCTGTACCCTCATTCTTGACAAAATGGGAACAATCTGATGTAAAGAAAGTTCCTGAAGATGTTCCCCTACAATTTGACATAAATAGTGGAAACCAGACAGGAATGACTTTGAATGAGTGATTTGGGATCCTGAAGGAACAAAGAGCCACTCTTACATTCAACAAAGGTGGAAGCCACTTTAAAACTGTCAGATAGGACCCATGTTAAGAGGACTTCTGAGTGATGAATCTGATTTTAAAAAGTTGAATTGCTTGTATGCTTCTATGAAATAATTAAATCTGTTACTTTATATCTGACATTTTCCGGTAAATCTACTAATGTGAGATTATTAGAAGCCAGTCCCACAATTAGAAAATAAACTCTAGTTTCTCCTTAGGCCAAAGCTTCACTCATTGTAAAACATTTTTGCAAGTACAAATGCTTAGGCTTGATCCATGAACAATACTTTTATGACTGGTTTAGAATTACTGGTAGTTTATTTTAAAGCAGAGAAAAAACACTGAGCATGAGTTTGCTGTCTTTAGTACAATTTGTGAAAATATGGTATAAAGATGTTTTCATTTTCTTGTTATGTTAAATGTTATACAGAACTATTATTAATGCATTTTTAGAAAACCTTAAAATTGCCCCAAATATTGACATTAAGTACATCAAGCAACAACAGCATTTTTGATATAGTAAACTTTTGCTCTTCATGCATCTGTAATTTCATTTTCTTTTTAAATGTAAAATTTTGCTTTTGTTACAAATAAATTAAAATTTTCAATGCTAATGCATTATATATAAACAAAAGAATATGCTTTGTTGGAAAAAATATATACAGAGGTGTTAAGAATAGTATAGGAAAGGGTGAAGCCAAAGAACTTACATGCACAATTCCTGTGTCAAGAAGGGTCTAGATGGAGGTGGGCAAAGGGGAAAAATTGGGAAAACTGTAATAGCATAATCAATAAAATATACTTAAAAATGGGCAAAGGATGAACAGAAACTACTTTAAGGACAGCTTACAGAAGGCCTATAGACATATGAAACGATGCTCAACATCACTAGCCATCAAAGAGATGTAAATTAAAACCACAATGAGATGCACTCTAGTTAGAATGGCCATCATTAACAAGTCAACAAATGCTGGCAAGGATATGGAAAAAAGAGAACCCTAGAGCATTGTTGATGGGAATGCAGACTGGTGCATCCAGTATGGAAAACAGGATGAAATTTCCTCAAAAAAAAAAAAACTGAAAATGGAACTGTCCTTTGTCCCAGAAATTCCACTGCTGGAGTTGTACATAAAGAATATTGAAACACCAATCCAAAAGAACCTATGCACCCCTATGTTCATAGCAGCACTATCTACAATAGCCAAAAGCTGGAAACAGCTTAAGTGTCCATAATTAGATGAGTGAATCAAAAAACTGTGGTACATTTACACAATGGAATACTACACAGCAGAAAGAAAGAAGGAGTTTCCACGTTTTGTGACAGCATGGATGGAACTGGAGAGTATTATGCTTAGTGAAATTAGTCAGGTGATGAAAGACAAATACCATACGATCTCACCTAATACAAGAAACTAATGAACAAAAAAATGAGCAAAATAGAACCTGAGACATGGAAACAAGGAACAGACCAACAGTGACCAGATGGGAGGGGGTGAGGGGTAAGGGTGAAAAGAAGGGAAAGGGACTAGTAAAGGAACATGTATGAATGGCTCTTGGACATGGACAACAAGGTAGGGATTTACTGTAAGAGTGGTTGGTGTGCTGGGCAGAGGAGAGCAAAGGTGGAGAAATGGGGGCAATTGTAATAGAATAATAAAATATTTAATGAAGATAAATAAAAACTAAAGGAAAATTTTAAAATTGTTTATGGATGGAAACAATGCTAATTCTGCAATAGGCCTCTGAGTGGTGTTCGTAGCCTCTTGGTCTGCCTTGCTATTCCCTTTGGTATTAGGGTACATATCTTTCTGGTTACCCCTACAGTGCATTACTGTTACTTGTTTAGGGAATTTAACTGCTTCTAATAGATTTAAAATTTTTCTCTCCATGCTTAATGGGGAATTCATTGCAGTAAGGAGTCCCCTTTCCTTTTAAATGGCAGCATAAGCATGTATCACAAAGAAAGCATATTTGGAGTTTATATAAATGTGCATTATTTTTTCTTGTCCTAGGATGAGAGCTCTGGTAAGAGCTATGATCGCTGCCCTTTGGGCCAAGATCAGGGGTGGAAGAGTGTCAGATAAACTAACCACTGTATATCCCTCCTTTTGCTGTCCATTCTGTACTAAACTGCTCCATCAATGAACCATCTCTCATCAGGATTATTTAAGGACTGGTCTAAAAATCCAATCCTCCTGGGAAAGGTAAAATTAATAATCTCTGATCAGGAATGGGTAAATCTGGAGATGATTCTTTAGGCATTAAGGAGGCTGGATTTAAGGTGTTACAGATTTTTGGTAGTTACTTCAGGATTGTCTAGCAGAATGGCCTGATATCTGGTTAATCCATTTTCTGGTAACCAGAGATGCCCTTTCATTTCTAACACACCTTGGACTTGATGTGGAGTTAGAACCTCTAACTTTTGTCCAAGAGTTAGCATAGCAGCCTGCTCAGTTAACATGCCTGTGGCTGCAAATCCTCCGAGGCATGGAGGCCACCTGGTTTCTACATTGTCCAGCTTTCTAGAGAAATATACAACAGGTGAAGGTTCATTTCCTAGTCACTGGACTAAGACTCCTAATGCTATTTCCTGCTTCCTTGCTATGTATAAAGAGAAATGCTGTTAAAATTAGGGATGCCTAGGGCTGGGGCCTGGACTAGGGTCTGCTTGATTTTGTTAAAAGCACAATCCTGTTCCTTTACCTATGTAATGGATTCAGTGGCTGGTCCCTTAGTAGCCTCAAATAAAGGCTTTGCAATTAGCCCAATGATTGAAATCCAAATCCTGCAAAACCCAGCCACTCCCAAGAAAGAGCAGAACTGTTGTTTTGTACTGGGCAGTGTTAGCTTGATGATTGTCTTTACTCTCTCTGGCAACAACTGCCTAGATCCTGGGGCTAGGATATGTTCTAGTTTATTTTTTGTTTAGAAATTTGGGCCTTTTTCTCAGAGACTCAGTATCTCCAACCCCCAAGGGAAGTTCAGAGTTTGGATAGTGTGTTGCAATCTGAGGCTTCCCTCAAGAGACTACATATTAGGGTATCATTTATGTATTGTTAAGACTGCCCCTTTGTGTAGCTGTAAATCTAGGTCCCTTTTTTGTTTGTTTGTTTTTCTTTTTTTTTTTTTGTGGGGCCTTTACCGCACATTGTGTTTTTATTTGTTTGTTTTGTTTTATTTATTGATTATGCTGTTACAGTTGTCCTAATTTCTTTTCTCTTTGCTCCCCTCCACCCAGCGCCTCCCTTGGCTCTAGCAATCCCACCCACCTTAGTTCATGTCCAAGTGTCATTCATAGAAGTTCTTTGGCTTTACCATTTCCTGTACTATTCTTAACCTCTCCCTGTCCGTTCTGCACCCACCAGCTATGCTTCTTAATTACTACCATTTCCCCCTTCTCCCCATTTTCCCTTCCAGCTGACACCCCTCCAAATGTTCCCCATATCTATAGCACTGTTCCCACCCTGGTTGTCTGCTTAGTTTGTTTTTGTTTTTATATTTTGGAATCTGTTGATAGTTGTGAGTTTGTTGTCATTTTAATACTCATAGTTTTGATCTTCTTTTTCCTAAATAAGTCCCTTTAACATTTCCTGTAAGGGCTTGGTGGTGATGAACTCCATTAGCGTTACCTTATCTGCAAAGCACTTTATCTGCCCTTTCATTCTAAATGACAACTTTGATGGATAGAGTAATCTTGGTTGCAGGTTCTTGCTTTTCATCACTTTGAATACTTCTTGCCAGGCTCTTCTTGCCTGCAAATCTTCTTTTGAGAAATCAGCTGATAGTCTTATAGGAACCTCTTTGTAGTTTACTCTCTTTTATTTCTCTTGTTTCTTTTAAGATTCTCTCTTTATGTTTAACCTTTGGTATTTTAATTATGATGTGCTTTGGTGTGGTCCTCTTTGGGTCTAGCTTGTTTGAAACTCTGTGTTTCCTGGACTTATATGTCTATTTCCTTCACCAAATTAGGGAATTTTTCCTTCATTATTTTTTCACTTAAGTTTTTAAGTCCTAGCTGTTCCTCTCCTCCTTTTGGTATCCCTTGGCATGTTTAATGTTGTCCCAAAATTTCCTAAGCCTCTCCTCATTTTTTTTCAATTTTTGTTTCCTCTTTCTGTACTGGTTGACTGTTTAACTCTTCCTTATGTTCTAATTCATTGATTTGAATGTAGGCTTTCTTTCATTCACCATTGGTTTCATGTGGATTTTCCTTCTTTTCTCTTAGCTTAGCCTTCACTTCTTCCCTTCGGTGTTTGCTGTACTCAAGCATATCTGACAAGCCTGTGAGCGTCTTTATCACCAGTGTTTTGAACTCTGTGTTTGTTAGATTGGGTATCTCTTTGTCACTTAGTTCTCCCACTGGAACCTTGATCTGTTTCCTCTTATGGGCCATACTTCTTTGTCTCTTCAGCTTCACAGCTTTTTTTGTTTGCCTCTGTATCTTATGCAGAGCTGTCACACGTGTTACATTGGAAGAGGTGAAGCTTTAGGTATTCTTCTGTGAGGAGTGACCTGTTTCACTGTTTGTGAGAGAGGAGTCTGAGAGGAAACAATACTGCTTGTCTGTTGAGACTAGCAGTTTCTTCCTCCACCCCAACTCCCACTGGTTTTCACAGTCAGAAGCAATTTGGCTCTATTTTCTCCAGTGCCAGAACCATGGTCTGGTCTGGGGCTAGGATAACTTCCCAGGATTAAACATATGACTGCACTTTCTGCAGTAGTGCAAGGACAGCCTCAGTCCTTGCACTACTGTTGCAGCTGCCAATAGCCCCAGCCACTGCTGCTGGTTCTATTTTTCCCAGCGCTGGAACTATGAGCTGCACCAACTGGTCCAGGGCTGGGATCACTTCCCAGGTTTTAATGTATGGCTGCATATTTCATCACAGCCTTAGCTCGCCTTAGCTCCTGCAGCACTGCTGCTGCTCTCCGTCCCAGCTCAGCTCCTCCTAACTGGCTGAGTATTTATTTCTTAGTTTATTACACTTTCACATAGTTCAAATTTATGAAACTTCTGGTTGTTTATTTAGTTTTAGAAATGCAGCATGTCTATCTGTGACTCCATCTTGGCTGTAAGTACCCTAAGTCCCTTTCTAATGCTTGCGAACAGATGGGGGCTGTCTAAATCTTTGTAGTGGTACCATCCTGATATACTGTTGATAGGTTTTTGTTTTGAGGCCTGTCCACTCTAATGCAAACAGTGATGAAAAGGGGTACAAATGAAGGCACCTTTTAATTCTAAGGTGGTATATCACTGAGTATAGTCTAGCACCTGGGTGAGTAGAGTGTAAGCATTGGCCACAAGGGAGCAACAGCCTGTACTCCACTGTGGGCTTAGAACAGGGAGCACTGGAGTATTGCAGGGTGATTAACAGGGTACCAGCTGCTTGTGTGTAATAAACTTCTCTATGATGGGCTGCAGGCTCTCTAGGACATCCCACTTGATAAGATATTGTTTCCTATGGGGATAGGATACTCCAGGTTTTAGGCAGATTTGAACTTGTTTGGGTAGTTCTGGTTCTTTCAGAGTCCCAAACTAGGGCAGTTAATACTTACAAATTTTGCTCTGTGATGCCATTTTCCTTCTTGCCTTCATTTGTAAAGCCTTATCTGGGACCTCCTGGAACTTCAAAATAGCTCCTAATCTGGCCAAGAGGTCTTGATCCAGCAATGGTATGGGACATTATGGAATAATTAGGAAAAATGTTTAAAAATTTGGCTTTCAAATTGACAAGTGACAGGGGGCATGTATAAACAAGTCCTAGATTTTACTTCAACCTCTGTATTACTCAAATTAGAGGAAAGAGGTTCAGCATAAGATTTGAGGACAGAGTAAGTGGCCCCAGTATCAACTAGAAAATTAATTTTCTTATTTGCCACATCAAGTCACCTGGGGTTCTCCAGTAGAGATGCTGGTGTAGGCTGGGGCCAAACTATTCTCCTGCATGCTCAGTCCTCAGGTGCTGCTATAGCCATAAAAGATGTCCCTTTTCCAACCTGGGAATAGGAGCAATCTACTTTTCAGTGCCAGGGATCAGGGTTTGTACCCTTGCACATGCCCTGGAAGTGTCTTAGTGCATTCCCTTACCCATCATCCAGGGAGTTTGCACTTAAAGCATGTTTGATCCCAGTATCCTTAGCAACTGATGACCTTCCCAGGTTACCTTGAGGCAGCTGGCCATGGCCAATGTTGTCATTAATAGCTAGTATAAGTGGTTTGGCCTTTCTTTTCTCTAAATTATAATAGATAGGCTGAGAAGGCAATATCCATCAGCTGTGCCAAAGGGGTTGGGAGCCCATTTTTAACTTGTGAAGCTTTTTACGGATATCAGGATCTAACTGGGTGATAAAGTGTTTTCCTATTAATAATTGATCCTCCAAAGAGGATGGGTCTACTTAGTATATGTATGTATGTATGTATATGTATACAGATATACAGATATAAATTTATTTATTTATTTATTTATAATTATTGTTATTCTACTACAGTTGTCCCATTTTCCCCTCATTGTTCTCCCCTGCCTTGCCCATCCTATCCCCTCTCCCACAATCAATCCCCACCCTCTTGTCCATGTCCATGTGTCATTTATACTAGGTCCTTGATGAAATTCTTCCCCTTCTTTCTATCCTTCTTTCTGCCGCATAGTATTCCATTGTATAAATGTACCACAGTTTTTTAATGTATTTCTGAAAAAAACCTCTATCAGTCTGTTGTGGAAGAGTGCAGGGTTTTCTGCCTTTTCTTGTGGTATTTCTTTAACTTATTCATAATTCATTGGCTTTTTTTGTTTTTGTTTTTTTGTTTGTTTGTTTTGTTTTTTGCAAGTTGATCCCTTTTTTATTTTATTTATTTTTAAAAATATTTTTAAATTTAATTTTATTGTTGTATTACATCCATCCCCTTTTTACTCCCCTCTGTCCCCTTCCCCACCCATCCACTCCCCACCAAAGTCAATCCCACTTGCTATTTATGTCCATGGGTCTTCCTTGACTAAACTGCTCCCCTTCTTTGCCTCCTTCTCCTCCCTCCCCTCTGCTCCTCCCCTCTGCCCATTGAAGGTCTGTTCCTTGTATTCATATAACTGGTTCTGTTTTGCTTGCTTGTTTGTTTTGTTCATTAGTGTCCTGTAATGGGTGAGATCATATGGTATTTGTCTTTCACTGACTGGCTTATTTCACTAAGCCAGTTGCAAAAGCTAGGAGTTCCTTCTTTCTTTCTGTTGTGTAGTATTCCATTGTGTAAATGTACCCAAGTTTTTTGATCCAATTATCCACTGATGAGCACTTAGGCTGTTTCCAGCACTTGGCTATTGTAAATAGTTCTGCTATGAACATAGGCGTACATAGGTTCTTATGAATTGGTGTTTCAGGGTTCTTCGGGTAGAGTAACAAGATCACTTTAAAGCACTCATAAGTTAAAGTTGGTTCAAGTTGGTTCTTATCTATTCAGCTGCCCTATGTCTTTTCATTAGTGCATTTAATCCATTTGCCTTTGTACCTGTGTTTCTGTGTCTCTCTGTTTCTTCATCTTCTTAAAGCAGACCCTTTAGCATCTCTTACAATGCTGGTTTGGTGGAGATGTATTCTTTTAGCCTTCTTTTGTCTGGAAAACTCCTTATTTCACCTTCTATTTTGAATGACAGCCTTGCTGGGCAGAGTATTCTTGGTTGCCTTTATTTTTCATTGCTTGAAATATTTTTTGCCATTCTTTTCTGGCTTGTTGTGTTTCTGTGGAGAAATCAGCTGTTAACCTTATGGGAGCCCCCTTGTATGTTATTAGCTGTTTCTCTCTTGCTGCTTTTAGGATTCCCTCCTTGTCTTTGAAATTTGCCATTTTAATTATGATGTATCTTGGAGTGGGCCTGTTTGGGTTCGTCTTTCTTAGGACCCTCTGAGCTTCCTAAGTTTGCATGACATTTTATCTCCTCACATTAGGGAAGTTTTCTGCCATTACTTTTTACAAAGAGGTCTTCTATCCCTTGCTCCTCTTCTTTTCCTTCTGGTATCCCTATGATGCAGATGTTATTATGTTTCATGTTGTCCTGCAGCTCTTAAAACCTCTTCATTCTTTTTCAGTCTTTTTTCTTTTTGTTGCACTGCCTGAGAATTTTTTTCTACATTGACCTCCATCCAGCTCACTGATCTGATCCTCTGCTTTATCTAGCCTGCTTTTGATTCCTTCTACTGTGTTCTTCAATTCAAAAATTGTGTTCTTCATTTCCTTCTGGCTCTTATTGATAGTTTCTATGTCCTTTTTAATGCTAGTGTAGTTCTCAGTAAGTTCCTTGTAGCTTTCCTGGAGTTCTTTGTAGTTCCCCTGGAGTTCTTCATAGTTCCCCTGGAGTTGTTTGTAGTTTTCTTTGAACTCGCTGAGTTCATTGAGCTTCTGTATCATCATTATTTTGAATTCCATGTTTGAGAGTGTGGTTGCCTCTATTTCATTTTGCACTCCTCCTGGGGATTCCTCCTTTTCATTTGCTGAGGGTTTATTTCTTTTTCTCCCCATTATAGGTGACTCTTGTTTGTTTCTGCTTCCTGGATTGGTCTACTTTGACTTACTGTCTTAGTGGTGTGACCTTCTGTGGTGTAGAGGTACACTTTTTTATCTCCTGGATCTGTGCTTGGTGACATCCCAGTCTGGGCCTAGTCAGACAGTTGGAAACGACCAGAGATCCACTGTCTTTGTCTGTCTCCTTTAGTTGTTAATCCACTCAGACTGTGATCAGTGATCAGTGGTCAGTTTTAGGCACCTCTGGATGGGGCAAATGAATTCAGCTGTTAATCCAATCAACCTGTGATCTGAGGTCAAGTTTAGGCACTGCTGGGTGGGGCAGATTAATTCCTATGGGTGGGGCTGTGGTTTCCCCTCAGGCTCCTGCCCTTTGGAGAAGAGTGATCTGCTGGCTGTATGGGGGATGGGTCAGCCCTGGACTCCTGGGCTGTGCCCTCAACTCTCTCCCTAAAGCCGCTGACCC
>PVIW01014514.1:8690-23235 GCA_004026585.1 Noctilio leporinus
TATGTTTACTGATACTTCACCAAGGGCAAAGGAAATCAAAGAACGAATCAACAAATGGGACTATATCAAATTGAAAAGTTTCTGTTCAGCTCAAGAAAATATCAGCAAAATTCAAAGGGAACCAACTGTATGGGAAAACATAATTGCCAATGATACCTCAGACAAGGGTCTGATCTCCAAAATATATAAAGAATTAATGTGACTCAACACCAGGGAGACAGACAGCCCAATTAAAAAATGGGCAAAGGACCTGAACAGACAACTCACTGAGGAAGATATACAAAGGGCCCAGAGGCATATGAAAGAATGCTCAACATTGCTAGTCATCAGAGAGATGCAAATTAAAACTGCATTAAGATACCACCTGACACCTGTCAGAATGGCAATCATCAGCAAATCAACAAACAACAAGTGTTGGCGAGGAGGCGGGGCAAAGGGAACCCTCATACACTGTTGGTGGGAATGCAGGCTGGTGCAGCCACTGTAGAAAACAGTATGGGGTTTCCTTGAAAAACTAAAAATGGAACTGCCTTTTGATCCAGCAATTCCACTACTTGGACTATACCCAAAGAATCCTGAAACACCAATTCATAAGAACCTATGCACACCTATGTTCATAGCAGCACTATTTACAATAGCCAAGTGCTGGAAACAGCCTAAGTGCCCATCAGTGGATGATTGGATCAAAAAACTTTTGTACATATACACAATGGAATTCTATATAGCAGAAAGAAAGAACGAACTTGTACCCTTTGCAACAACATGGATGGAACTGGAGAGTATTATGCTTAGTGAAATAAGCCAGTCAGTGAAGGACAAATATCATGTGATCTCACCCATTACGGGACAATAATGAACAAAACTAACAACAAGCAAAACAGAACCAAGTATATGAATACAAGGAATAGGCCTTCAGTGGTCAGGGGAACGGGGTAGGGGGGTGGGAGAGGTTGAGCCAAAGAAGGGGAGCAGCTTAGACAATAACCTAGTATAAAGGAACCATGGACATGGACAACAGGTGGGATTGACTTTGGGGGGAATGGGTGGGTGGGGAGGGGGACAGAGGGGAGCAAAAAGGGGATGGATATATTACAACAACAATAAAATTTTAAAAAAAAAGAATAATATAGGAAAGAGAAAGTTTAAAGAACATATACATATGACCCATGGACATAGTGGGGGCATTGATGGAGGGAAGGGGTTACTAGAAAAAGAGGGGCAAAGAGGTAAAAATTTGGACAACTGTAATAACATAATAAATAAAACATAAAAAAAAAAAAAAAGACCCAGGATGAAATGAAGAATACCAGTACAGAATTGAAGAACACAGTTGAAGGAATCAGCAGAAAGTTAGAGGAAACAGACAATTGGATCAGCAAGCTGGAGGATAAAGTAGAAAAATATTCCAAGATGGTGCAACAGAATGAAAGGACTGAAAAAAGAATGAGAGGTTCCAAGAGAGCTGCAGGACAACATGAAATGCAATAATATCTGTAAAACAAGGATACTGGATGGAGAAGAGAAACAAGGGGTGGAAAACCTGTTGAAAAAAGTAATGATAGAAAACTTCCCTAACATGATGAATGAAAGCATTACTCAAGTTCAGGAGGCACATAAGGTCCCAATGAAGATGAATCCAAACAGACCTAATCCAAGACACATCATAATTAAAACAGCAAATTTCAAACAAAGAGAGAATATTAAAAGCATCAAGAGAGAAACAGCAAATAACATATAAGGGAGCTCCAATAAGGTTAGTAAATGATTACTCAACATATCAATACAAGCCAGAAGGTAATGGAAAAAAAAAAAATCCAAGTAATGGAAAACACAGGTCTGCAACTAAGAATACTCTACCCAGCAAGGTTCTCATTCAAAATGGAAAGTGAATAAAAATTTTCCCAGAAAAAAGAAGGCTTCAAGAATACATCTCAGCAAAATCAGCATTGGAAGGGATGCTAAAGGGTCTAAAGGTGGACGAACTTGATTCAGTTGTAGATCAATAAATTGTGATCATGAACGAAGCTCTGACACCACTGGGCAGGACAGACTGATTCAGTTACAAGTTAATGAATTTGTGATCAGCCACAAGGCTCAGATAAAGTTTGGTGGTACGGATTCAATTGTAATTCAGTTCATCTATGATCAGCCACCAGGCTCAGATGCCATAGGGCAGAACAGATTGACCCAGTGTAAATAAATGCATCTCTGAAGAAACAAAGAGTCAGACACAGAGGAACACAGGTACAATCGGGGTAAATGTCAATGAATAAGTACCAATCAATAATAACCTTAAATGTAAATGGATTAAATGCTCCAATCAAAATATATAGGGTAGCTTAATGGGTAAGAAAACATGACCCAAATATATGCTCTCTACAAGACACCCAATTCAGAACAAAAGATAGACACAGACTGAAAGTGAATGGATAGAAAAATATATTTTAAGCAAATAGACATGAAAAAAAGGCTGAGGAAGCAATACATCTTTCTGACAAAATAGATTTTACAATGAACACCAAAAAAGAGACAAAAATGATATTTCATAATCCTTAATGGGGCAATGCAGCAAGAAAACATAACCCTTGTAAACATATATGCACCCAAAATAGGAACACCCAAATATATAAAGAAAATCTTGGAGGATTTCAAGAAGGGTATCCACAGCAACAAACTCAAAGTATGGGATTTGAAAATCCATACCAATAATGGGGAGATATCCCAGGAAAAAAAATACCAAGGATATTGTGGCATTGAACAACACTCTAGAGGAAATGGACATAGCTGATATATCCAGAACTTTTCACCCCAAAGAAGCAAAATACACATTATTTTCAAATGCACATGGCACGTTCTCAAAGATAGATCACATAGAAGGACACAAGACAAGCCTCCACAAATACAAGAACATTGAAATCATACCAAGCATTTTCTCAAATTACAATGGCTTAAAACTAGAAACCAACCTCAAGGGAAAAAACAAACACATTTTAATTCATGGAGACTGAATAATATGTTATTTTAAAATGAATGTGTTAACAATGAGATCAAAGAAGAAATAAACATTTTCTGGAAACAAATGAAAATAAATACCCAATAGCCAAAACATTTGGGACACAGCAAAGGAAGTCCTCATAGGGAAACTCATAGCAACACGCACCTACCTAAAATGGTTAGGAGGAGATTATACAAACAACCTAACAATAAAACTGCAAGAACTAGAGGAGCAACAACAAACCAAGCCCAGAGCAAGTAGAAAGAAGAAAATAATAAAGATCAGAGTAGAATTAAATGACTTAGAGACTAAAACTACAATTCAAAGAATCAATAAATCCAAGAGCTGGTTCTTTGAAAAAATAAACAGAATTCATAACCCTTTAACTTGATTCATGAAGAAAAAGTGATAGAACATGCAAATAAACAAAATCACAAGCAACAGAAGAGAAATCACAAATGATACTTCAGAAATACAAAGGATTGTAAGAAATGACTACAAACAACTATATGATAAGAAATTTGATAACCTGGGTGAAATGGAAAAATTACTGGAAACATATAACCTACCAAAACTGAAGCCAGAGAAGCAGAAAACCTGAATAGATTGATAACAAATAGTGAAATTGAAGCAGTAATAATAATAATAATAATAATAACAATAATAATAAAACATTCAGTGCACAAGAGCCCAGGACCAGTTGGCTACATAAATTTTTTCTAAAGTTTAAGAAAAGAACTAATTTTTATTTTAAAATTAATTTTTAATTTTATTTTATAGTTGATGCATTACATCCATCCCCTTTTTACTCCCCTCTGTCCCTTTCCCCACACACCCACTCCCTCACAAAGTCAATTCCACTTGTTGTCCATGTCCATGGTTCTTCCATACTAGTTCCTTGACTGGACTGCTCCCCTTCTTTGCCTCCCGCTCCTCCCCTTTCTCCCTTCACCCTAACCAGTGAAGGTCTATTCATTGTATTCATATATCTGGTTCTGTTTTGCTTGTTTGTTTGTTTTGTTCATTATTGTCCTGTAATGGGTGAGATCATATGGTATTTGTCTTTCGCTGACTGGCTTATTTCACTTAGAATAATACTACAGTTCAATCCATGCTGTTGCAAAGGAAAGGAGTTCCTTCTTTCTTTCTGCTGTGTATTATTCCATTGTGCAAATGTGCCAAAGTTTTTTGATCCAATCATTCACTAATGGCCACTTAGACTGTTTCCATCACTTTGCTATTGTAAATAGTGCTGCTATGAACATAGGGGTACATAGGTTCTTCTGAATTTGTGTTTCAGGGTTCTTTGGGTATAGTTCTAGTAGTGGGATTGCTGGATCAAAAGGTAGTTCCATTTTTAGTTTTTAAGGAAGCTTCATACTGCTTTCCATAGTGGCTGCACTAGCCTGTATTCCCAAAAACAATGCACTAGGTTTCCCTTTTCCCTACATCCTCATCAATGCTTGATTGTCAATTTGTTGCTGATTGCCATTCTGACAGGTATGAGGTGGTATCTTACTGTGGTTTTTATCTGCACCTCTCTGATGGCTAGTGATGTTGAGCATTCTTTCATATGTCTTTGGGCCCTTTGTATAGCTTCCTCAGAGAGTTGTCTGTTCAGATCCTTTGCCCATTTTTTAATTGATCTATCTGTCTCCCTGGTGTTGAGTCACATAAGTTGAAAAGAACTAACTTTTATCCTTCTCAACTTATTCCAAAAGAATCCAAAATGAGGGAAGACTCCCAAACTCTTTCTATGAGACCAATAGTATTCTAGTTCCACAACCAGATCAAGACACAACTAAATAAGAAAACTAGGGGCCAATATCAATGATGAGCATAGATGCTAAAATTCTCAGCAAAATATGGGCCAAGCCCTGGATGGTGGCACAGTGGATAAGGTGCCAGTCTGTGAACCCAGAGGTTGCTGGTTCAACTCCCAGGCAGGGCAACAAATCCAGGTTGCAAGCCCGATCTCCAGCCAGGTCTTTAGCTTGAGGCAAGTGAAAGGCAACTATACATTGATGTCTCTCTCTCTCTCTCTGCTCTCCCTAAAAATAATAAATAAAATATTTTTTAAAATAAATAAAAAGATCACACACCATGATAAAGTGAGATTCATCACAGGAAGTCAAGGATGGTACAACATTCACAAGTCAATAAATATACACCACATCAACAAAATGAAAGACAAAAATCATATGATCATATCAATAGATGCTGAAAAAGCATTTTATAAAGTACAGCAACATTTATGATAAAAACCCTCAATCCACCTAAACACCCAAGACCCTCCCCCTACTCGATTTAAAGTCTACTCACTCTCAGGCTACAACGCATTCCCAGTTCTCAATCTAAGTATTCCTCCCTTCCCCAGCTACATAAACCCTTTATTCTTTTCTTTCTTCCTTTTCCTTTTTTTCCCTTCCTTTATTTATTTATTTATTTTTCTTTTTTTACTTTGCTTCCTGGTAAAGCCCACAGGTTTTGGCTCCACCTGGACCAAACAGAGATAATGAAGGGAAAACAGGCACCTAAACCCTTTCTTTATTAACATTGGTTTTTCTTTTACTTATGATTATTTTCTTTTTCTTTTCCTTTTTTAAATTAAAAAAAAATTTTTTTTTTTCTGCTAAAAGCCTTCAGATCCTGGCTCCCTCTGTACCAGTCAGGGATTATTAACAGTGAACAGCTGTTAATAATAAGAAGAAACCATTTCTTCTTATTATTATTAACTTTTTTATTTCTTTCTTCTCTTTTCCTTTTTCTCCTGCTAAAAGCCCACAGGTCCAGAATACAACCAGAGAGACCAAATAAAGGCCACACCAAGAACAACAAGTGGAGAAAATCTGGGAGACTGCAACATTGAACTCCATAAATCTCCTAACCCAGAAGGGTGCTCAACTAAGGCAAAGAAGCAAAGCAGGTAACTCAAAGATAAAAACAAAAATAATATAAAAAGCAAGCAAGAACAGACACCCAAAATGGGGAAAAAAACAATCAGTCCATCACCAAAAGGAAAGGAAGAATCCCCAGAAAGACCACAAAATGAAACAGAGGCACCTGAAATATCAGATAAGGATTTCAAAAAAATGATGATAGAGAAGTTGAATGAGCTCAGCCACATCAAAGAAAACTGTAAACAACTCCAGGAGAACTACAAAGAACTCCAGGGAAATTACAAAGAACTCCAGGGAAGTTACAAGGAACTTACTGAGAACCACAACAGCATGAAAAAGGACATGGAAACTATCAATAAGTGCCAGGAGGAAACGAAGAATACAATTTCTGAATTGAAAAATACAGTAGAAGGAATCAACAGTAGGCTAGAGGAAGCAGAGGACTGGATCAGCGAGTTGGAGGATAATGTAGACAAATACTCCAAGACAGTAAACATATATGCACCCAACGTAGGAGCTCCAAAATATAGAAGGAAAATCTTGGAGGACTTTAAGAAAGATATGGACAGCAACACACTAATAGTAGCGGATTTTAATACCCCACTATCAAAAATGGACAGATCTTCCAAACAAAAAATCCCCAGAGATGTTGTGACATTGAACAACACTCTAGAGGAAATGGACCTAACTGATGTATACAGAGTCTTTTACCCTAAAGAAGCAAAATACACATTCTTTTCAAATGCACATGGAACATTCTCCAAGATAGACCACATGGTATGTCACAAGACAAGCCTCCACAAATACAGGAAAACAGAAATCATACAAAGCATCTTCTCAGATCACAATGGCTTGAAACTGGAACCCAAATTCAAGGGAAAAACCCAAAAATTCTCTAACTCATGGAGACTGAATAACATGCTTTTAAGCAATGAATGGGTTAACAACGAGAACCTAGATGAAATCAAATAGTTCCTGGAAACAAATGACAATGAACACAACACAGCCCAAAACCTATGGGATACAGCAAAGGCAGTTCTCAGGGGTAAATATATAGCAATACAGACGTTCCTAAAAATGACACAAGAAGTTTATAAAAACAACCTAACCACAAAACTGCAAGAACTACAGGAGCAACAAGAAACAAAGCCCAGAGAAAGTAGAAGGAAGGAAATCATCAAGATCAGAGCAGAACTAAATAACTCAGAGATTCAAACTACAATTCGGAGCATCAACAAGTACAGGAGCTCTTTCTTTGAAAAAAAAATAAACAAAATTGGCAAGCCTTTATTCAAACTCATCAAGAAAAAGAGAGAGAGAACCCAAATATACAGAATCATTAATGACAGATGAGAAATCACAACTGATACTTCAGAAATACAAATGATTGTAAGAAATTACTACAAACAACTATATGACAAAAAATATGACTACCTGGAAGAAATGGACACATTCCTGGAAATATATAATCTACCAAAACTGAACCCAGAAGAAGCAGAAAGCCTGAATAGGTCAATAACAACTAGTGAAATTCAAGAAGTCATCCAAAATCTCCCAAAGCACAAAAGCCCTGGACCAGATGGCTACACAGGTGAATTTTACCAAACATTTTAAGAAAAACTTAATTCCTATCCTTCTCACCTATACCAAAAAGTAGAGGAAGAGGGAAGACTCCAAAACTCTTTCTATGAGGCCAATATTATTCTAATCCCAAAAGCAGGGCAATACACAACTAAGAAAGAAAGCTACCGGCCAATATCTCTGATGAACATAGATGCTAAAATTCTCAATAAAATATTGGCCAATTGGATTCAGCAGTAAATTACAAAAATCATACACGATGGTCAAGTAGGTTTCATCCCAGGGATGCAAGGATGGTACAACATTCATAAATCAATAAATGTAATACACCGCATCAATAAATTGAAAGATAAAACCCATATGATCATATCAATAGATGCTGAAAAATCATTTCATAAAGTACAGCAACCATATATGATAAAATTCCTCAGCAAAATGGGAATAGAGGGACCATACCTCAACATCATAAAGGCCATATATGAGAAACCTGAAGCCAACATCATACATAACTGACAAAAACTGAAAGCTTTCCCCCTAAGATTAGGAAGGAGACAAGGCTGTCCACTTTCTCCACTTCTATTCAACATTGTCTGGGAAGCTCTAGCTATAGCCATCAGAGAAGAAAAAGGAATCAAAGGTATCCAAATAGGAAAGGAGAAAGTCAAACTGTCATTATTTTCAGATGATATGATAGTGTACATACAAAACCCGATGTGCTCCACCAAAAGCTTACTCAACCTAATTAGCAAATTTAGCAAAATAGCTGGGTATAAAGTCAATATCCTGAAATCAAAAGCATTTCTGTATACCAATAATAAAACAACAGAAATAGAAGCAAAAAAACAAATCCCATTTACCATAGCAACAAGAAAAATAAATATCTAGGAACAAACTTAACTAAGGAGGTAAAAAAAACTGTACTCAGAAAACTACAGAACAATGAAGAAAGGAATCAAGGAAGCTACCAATAAATGGAATCATATACCATGTTCATAGATGGGAAGAATTAACATCATTAAAATGTCCATACTACCCAAAGCAATCTACATATTCAATGCAATCCCAATTAAAATACCAATGATAGACTTCACAGAAGTAGAAAAAATACTTTAAATATTTATATGGAGCCAAAAATGCCCACGAATAGCCACAGCAATCTTGAGCAAGAAGAACAAGGTAGGAGGAAACACAATACCAGACTTCAAACAATACTACAAGCCTACTGTCATCAAAAAAACCTGGTACTGGCGTAAGAATAGACACATAGATCAATGGAACAGAATAGAGAGCCCAGAAATTAACCCAGGACTCTATGGTCAACTCATATTTGACAAAGGGGGAAGGAACATCAAATGGAGTACAAACAGGCTCTTCAACAAGTGGTGTTGAGAGAACTGGATAGCAACATGCAAAAAGATAAAACTAGACCACCAACTTACACCATACACCAAAATAAACTCAAGATGGATAAAGGATTTAAACATAATAAGTGACACCATAAAGATCCTGGAAAAAAATATAGGCAGTAAACTTGTGGATATCCTGCACAGAAATATGTTTACTGATACTTCACCAAGGGCAAAGGAAATCAAAGAACAAATCAACAAATGGCACTATATCAAATTGAAAAGTTTCTGTTCACTTAAAGAAAATATCAGTAAAATTCAAAGCAAACCAGCTATATGGGAAAACATAATTGTCAATCATACCTCAGCCAAGGGTCTGATCTCCAAAATATATAAAGAACTAATGCAACTCAACTCCAGGGAGATAGACAGCTCAGTTAAAAAATGAGCCAAGGACCTAAACAGACAACTCACTGAGGAAGATATACAAAGGGCCCAGAGGCATTTGAAAGAATGTTCAACATCAGTAGTCATCAGAGAGATGCAAATTAAAACCACAATAAGTTACCACCTCACACCTCTCAGAATGACAATCATCAAAAAAAACAACAATCAACAAGTGCTGGCAAAGATGTGGGGTATTGGGAAACCTGGTGCACTGTTGGTGGGAATGTAGGCTGTTCCAGCTGTGGAAAACAGTATGGGGTTTCCTTAAAAAACTAAAAATGGAACTGCCTTTTGATTCAGCAATTCCACTACTTGGACTATACCCAAAGAATCCTGAAACACCAATTCAGAAGAACCTATGTATACCTATGTTCATAGCAGCACTATTTACAATACCCAAGTGTTGGAAACAGCCTAAGTGCCCATCAGTGGATGATTGGATCAAAAAACTTTGGTACATTTACACAATGGAATTCTATATAGCAGAAAGAAAGAAAGAACTCGTACCCTTTGCAACAACATGGATGAAACTGGAGAGTATTATGCTTAGTGAAATAAGCCAGTCAATGAAGGACAATTGTCATATGATCTCACCCATTACAGGACAATAGTGAACAAAACTAACAACAAGCAAAACAGAACCAAATATATGAATACAATGAATAGGCCTTCAGTTATCAGGGGGAACGTGGTTGGGGGGAGTGGGGATGCAGAGGCAAGAAAGGGGAGCAGCTTAGACAAGAACCTAGTATAAAGGAACCATGGACATGGACAACAGGTGGGATTGACTTTGGGGGGAATGGGTGGGTGGAGAGGGGGACAGAGGGGAGCAAAAAGGTGATGTATGTAATTCAATAACAATAAAAATTAAAAAATATATAATAAATATAAATAATATAAAATAAAATAAAATACCAATGACATATTTCACAGATGTAGAATAACACTTAAAAATTTATATGGAGCCAAAAATGACCATGAATGCCACCACAAACTTGAGCAGGAAGAACAGGGTAGAAGGTAACACAATACTGAATATGAAAATACACTACAAGGCTACTGTAATAAAAATAATCTGGTATTGGCCTAAGAAAAGACATAGAGATCAATGGACCAGAATAGACAGCCCAGAAATAAACCCAGCTTTCTATGGTCAGTTAATATTCAACAAAGTGGAAGGAACATAATACAGAATACAAATGTCCTCTTCAGCAAATGTTGTTGGAAGAACTAGATAAAGAGATGAAAAAAAAAAAAAAGGAAAAAACAAGAAAGAAGGAAAAAAAGAAAAGAAAAGAAACTAGATCACCAACTTACACCAGAATAAACTCAAGATGGATAAAAAACTTGAACATTAGCCATGATACCATGAGAGTCCTAGATGAAAACATATGGAGTAAAATTATGGATATTCTACACAAGAATATTTTTACCAATAATTCTCCACAGGCAAAGGAAATAAAGGAACAAATAAATGGGACTCTGTCAAACTGAAGACTTTCTGTTCAGATAAAGGAAACATCAGCAAAATTAAAAAGGAACCAACTTTATGGGAAAACATATTTGCCAACGATACCTCAGACAAGAGTTTGATCTCTAAAATATATAAGTAACTTATGCGACTCAACACCAGGGCAACAGACACCCATATTAAACAATGGGTATAGGAACTGAACGGACACCTCTCTGGGGAATTACAATGTGCCCAAAGGCATATGAAAAATGGTCAACATTACTAGCCATTAGAGAAATGCAAATTAAAACCACAATGAAATATCATCTCACACTTGTCAGAATGGCCATCATCAACAAATCAAAAAACAAGTGCTGGTGAGGATGTGGAGAAAAGGGAGCCTTGGTGCACTGTTGGTGAGAATGCAGACTGGTGCAGCCACTATGGAAAACAGTGGCTCAGAAAACTAAAAGTGGAATCACCTTTTGAGGCAGCATTTCCACTGCTAGGATTATATCAGAAGCCTGAAATACCAATTCAGAGGAACCCATGCACCTCTATGTTCATAGCAGTAGTATTTCCAATTGCAAAGTGATGGAAACAGCCTAAGTGCCCATCAGTGGATTGAATGAATAAAAGAACTTTGGTACATTTACACAATGAAATACTACATAGCAGAAAGAAGAAACATTTACCTTTTATAACAACATAAATGGAACTGGAGTATTATACTTAGTGAAATAAGCATCAGTGAAAGAAAAATACCATATGGTCTCACCCAATACAGGAGACTAATGAACAAAACAAACAAGCAAAACAGAACCAGAGACATGAATACAAGGAATAGACTTTCAATGTGCAGAGGAGTGATGGAGTGGGGAGGCAGGAGAAGGAGGCAAATAAGGGGAACAGTTTAGTCAAGGAACTAGCATGGTTGTCTGAAATACAGAGCTCAGGAATTTAGTAGTAAAAAGACCATCAGTAATTAATGTGAGAAGACTAGATCATCACATAAACATTGTTTAAGACATTGTTAAAACACCAAAGTTTTAGCAAAAATATCAAAATGAAGTCTTCATGTTATTGAATGAATTTCAGATGTATCAAATAACTTTTTTCAAAGCTTTAAGACAACAAAAGACTTAAGAGTAATGGCAATAATTACATGCAAAATAATTTATTGGATAAAAATAATTAT
Organism: Noctilio leporinus; assembly: GCA_004026585.1. Lineage (NCBI taxonomy): Eukaryota > Metazoa > Chordata > Mammalia > Chiroptera > Noctilionidae > Noctilio > Noctilio leporinus. The sequence continues at coordinate 20,611 of PVIW01014514.1, forward strand.
CATATAATAATTTTTATCTCATCAAGCCACCAAATTGGTATCAAAGCAAGGAAAACTTGAGGAATAATATTTTGTTCTTTTTTTTTTTAATTGTTGTTGTATTATATCCATCATCTTTTTTTCTCTGTTTGGAGGCACATAGACCAATACAACAACTGTGACCTAACTAGAACTGATAAAAATTGTTTGGTCTTGGCCAGATGTCTCAGTTGGTTGGAGCATTGCCCCACATACCAAAAGGTTGCAGGTTCAATTCCAGGTCAGGACGCACACAGACATTGACATTGTGGATTCAATCCCCTGTCAGGGCACTTATGAGAGGCAACCAATAGTGTTTCTCTCTCACATCAATGCTTCTCCCCACCCCACCCCTCTCTCTCTCATTAATAAACATATCCCTTGGTTAATAAACATATCCCTGGGTAAGGATTTTAAAATTATATTTTTACATGGGCTTCAAGAAAAAGTTAATGAATCAAATTATCAAATACTATCCTAACTTTCTGATTAAGTATGTGGTAATGATAAATTATAGTTAACAAAATTGTATTTCCACTCTAAATCATGTAGCTTGCCATGTTATTAGTACCATGGAATAGATGTTTGGTTTAAATAGAACTATGTAATTGAAAAGAATAAAAAAATATAATTACTATATAGCTGGTATCCTGGGTCTCACTGTTATACATTATACAGCCTGTTTACTAGTTTTGTAATAAAACATAGTAAGAAACAAATGAATTCAAATAATTTTTGCCAGTTATTAAACCTGAGGTCTGAATAGGTTAGGACTAATTAGATCATTTCTCACCTATCCATTGTTCTGGATCATGATTCAAACTATAAACTCTAAGAAAGCTCTTCTATCTTCATGTGTCTTCACACTGCTCTGAACTTCCTTTGCTACGTAACCACCCATATGCCTACTCTTCTAGAACTGACATCACAATAAGCAATCTCTTCTAACATTCTCTGCTTCCAACCTTAAAGTGAAACTCAGCTTTCTCCATGGATGCTACTGTATCTACAGCCCTCTCAAAATGTGCCAATGTTTTTTCTCTGACTCAGAGTTGGAAAGTGAGAACATTTTCTTTTTTGCTCTCTAGTGACATCATGAGAACAATCAATTAATTATTAATTCATTAATAAACTTATGTCCTCCTCTGTAAACTATATGGTAAAAGCCATATAGTTATAACCCTTATATCATCAAACTTCTAACCCTGGTCTGCTGTCCATAGTTTATCTCACAGCACTCTTCTCCCAGCTCTATAGGCTTCAGCATGTTGACCTTTATTTGACCCTTAAAATGCCCTAGTCTCTTTTCTGCCTTGAAGCCTTCATGTATGCTGGTCCAATGCTGGCAATGTTTTTCCTCACTAATATATTGTTAAAAACTAACATCACTACTGGCCCACAATTACCGCTTAAGAAATACTTACTGAAGGAATAAATTCTATGCACATATGTCCTTGCTCCCCAGCTCTAAGAAACATACTACCATCCTTCAATGCCTCCTTCTTTCTCCCATTAAACCATTATAAAAAAGATAAATATGAGTCTGTTTCTATTTTGTGTGTTGTTTTGTTCATTAGATTCCATGTATGAGTATGGGGCTTGATGAAATAAATGAAGGGATTAAATAATCAAAAAATCTTATAGACACAGACAACAGTATGATGATCACCAGAGAGAAAGGGGGATGAGGGAGGTAGAAGAGTTTAAAGGGAGAATAAATGGTGATATAAGAGGACTTGGCTTAGGGTGGTGGTCACACAATACAATATACAGATGATGAGTTATAGAATTATACACATGAAACCTATATAATTTTGTTAGGCCATGTCACCCCAATAAATTCAATAAAAAAGAAAAAATAAGAGATAAATTAGTGTTATCATACTGTTATACTGGAAATCAATGATATTGTGTGCCAACTATACTTTAATAAATACAAAAAATAATTTTAAATAAAACATAGTTCTTTAGTTTTAGATTAAGAAATTTATTTTTATATTTTCCTTTTATGCAGGATCACTTGTCATGTAGCAACACCTTTTTGAAATAGAAGTATGAATTAAAACTATTTAATTTGATATATTCAATTTTAAATACAGGAATTTAATATAAAATCATATTCATGTAAGTACTCACATAACTTTACATGAATAGTAAATGTTTATATATTTTTCTGAATAATATCAACACCTATTTGTAGATATTTTCATTTTTTTTGATAAAATCAAGGGTGAAGATTACAAAGTAGAATGTTGACTTTTATTCAGCCAATTTTTAAAAATTTTATTGTTGTTGTATTACATCCATCCCCTTTTTGCTCCCCTCTGTCCCCCTCCCCACCCACCCAAAGTCAATCCCACCTGTTGTCCATGTCCATGGTTCCTTTATACTAGGTTCTTGCCTAAACTGATCCCCTTTCTTGCCTCTGCCTCCCCCCTCCCCCCCTCCCCCCAACTCCTTTCCCCCTGACCCCTGAAGGCCTATTCCTTGTATTCATATACTTGGTTCTGTTTTGCTTGTTGTTAGTTTTGCTCATTATTGTCCCATAATGGGTGAGATCATATGATATTTGTCCTCCATTGACTGGCTTATGTCACTAAGCATAAT
>PVIW01014515.1:0-23128 GCA_004026585.1 Noctilio leporinus
GGGTAGGGGGGAGGGGGGAGGCAGAGGCAAAGAAGGGGAGCAGCTTAGACAAGAACCTAGTATAAAGGAACCATGGACATGGACAACAGGTGGGATTGACTTTGGGGGGAAAGGGTGGGTGGGGAGGGGGACAGAGGGGAGAAAAAAAGGGATGGATGTAATACAACAACAATAAAATTAAAAGAAAAAAAAAAAAGAATTATAAATGCCAGGTTACAAACCAGGTCTCCAGTCAGGTCTGTGGCTGGAGGCAGGTGAAACGCAACCTTACATTGATGTGTCTCTCCCTCTCTGCCTCTCTCCCTTCCCCTCTTTCTAAAAATAATGAAATAAAATCCTTAAAAAAAAAAAAAAAAAGAATTATAAATGATCCTGAAGATCTATATTCCAATGCAGCCAGCAGGAGATTTATCTAAGTTCACCTCCTTTGGGGGGTAAAAAAAGACTAAAAGGCTTCCATGTGAAATGGAAAAACAGAGTTGGCCTTCCTTCTTAAATCCAGGGGCTCTGAGTCATAAAAAAAAAAAAGTGGAAAAAAAAAAACAAAACTGGCAACCACTGCCTGGGGCAACAATTTATATGAAGCTGCAACACAATGTAAGCCTGAGGATAGGACGTAGCCTCAGGTCAGAGCTACCTGAGGTTTATCACCAATTCTGTATACCCTTCATATCCTTACCATGGAGGTAGCCCAAGCCTGAGGTATGAGAGCTGCTTCTGAACCAATGGCTCCAGGACATCCGTGGAAGGAGCCTCATAAATTTCCTGGGAGGAGGGAACCTGGAGAGAGAAAGAAAGACAAAACAATGCAGAGCAAAAAATATGTTCCCCTTAGATAAGTCTGTGATCCATGATTCTAAAATGCAAGAAGAAATCTAATGCTAAGGAAAAGTCAAAAAATAAGCAGCAGAAGAGGGGTTCTTTTTTTGTAGATGTAAATGTCATAGAATAGTTAGAGGAATGTTTTAAAATAAGCAAGGTTGGGATCCTCAAAGGCATGAGGGCATAACATGCATAAAAAGAGCAAGATTCCCCAGCCAGGGCACATAACCAGGTTGCAAGCCAGGTCTCTAGCCAGGTCTGTAGCTGGAGGCAGGTGAAAGGCAACCATACATTGATGACTCTCTCCCTCTCTGCCTCTCTCCCTTCCCCTTGCTCTAAAAATAATGAATAAAATCTTTTTTTTTTTAAAGCAAGAAAGTATTAAAAAAGAAGTTGCCTACATAAAGCAAAATCAATATGAAAAACTATCAATTGAAATTTGGGAAACAAAAATATAATAAAAATAAAATTAAGAGGGTAAATTCTAAACACTACTGATGAGATTATTACTGACTAATAACACTGAATACCCCACCTACCACACAGCAAAAAGATAAAAAGAAACATGCTATGCAGAAGCAGTTAAAATTCCCACAAGATTCAATGAAGATCCTTTCTACTTAAACTTCACCAATCTCTTCAAACACATGTTCCAGCACATAGGCAATGGCAGGAAGTGAATCTGTAGCCATGAAGAAGCTTTCGAATTTGATCTAGTTCCATTTGTTTATTTATTTTTTCCTCTATTTCCCTTGCCCTAGGAGATATATGGGCAAAAATATTGCTATCTGGGATATCTGACATTTTCCTGCCTATGTTTTCCTCTAGGCTTTTAGGTGTCTCAACTTATACTTGAGTCTTTCATCCACTTTAAGTTTATTCTGGTGTATGGTGTAAGATGGTGGTCTAGTTTTCTTTTATTGCATGTACAGTCTAGTTCACCCAATACCATTTATTGAAAAAGCTATCTTTACTCCATTGTATGCTCATGACTCTTTTGTCAAATATTAATTGACTATAAAGACCTGAGTTTATTTCTGGGCTCTCTATTCTGCTCCATTGATTTGTGTGTCTGTTTTGATTAGAGTAGCCTTATAATATAGCTTGATATAAGGTATTGTGTTCCCTCCCACTTTTAGAGATTGTTGAGGCTATTAGGGGTCTTTTTTGGCTCCATATAAATTTTTGAAATATTTGTTTTAGACCTGTGAAATATTCCTATGGTATTTTATTAGGAATTGCATTGAATCTATAGATTGCTTTGGGTGTATGCAAATAAATGAAAGTATATATCATGTTCACTGTTGGTGTACAAAAATGCAATCAGTTTCTGAATATTGACTTTGTATACTGCTATTTGGCTAAATTCACTTAATTAGGTTGAGTAGTTTTTTGGTGGAGACTATAGAGTTTTCTTTGTACACTATCATGTCATCTACAAATAATGACAGTTTTACTTCCTCTTTTCCAATTTGGATTTCTTTTATTTCTTTTTTTTCTTGCCTGATCTCTGTGGATAGAACTTCCATTACTATGTTGAATAAGAGTAGTGAAAGTGGACACCCTTGACTTGTTCCTGATCTTAAGGAAAGCTTTTAGTTTTCTTGTCCTCTAGAGATAAGGAAGAAGCTTGTGGACATTGGTAGACCTTCTCTCTAGGTACTCACTCTATTCTCCTTGTAACAGTTCTTGTTTCTGGATTGATTTGATGCCTTTTTTATTTATCTTATTTTTAGAGGGAGAGGAAGGGAAGGAGATTGAGAGGGAGAGAAACATCAATGTGTGGTGGTTTCTTAGGTGCTCCAAACTGGGGAACTGGCCTAGAACCCAGGCATGTGCCCTGACTGGGAATCAAACTGCTGGACCTTTGGTTCACAGGCCAGAGCTCAATCCATTGAGCCATACCAGCCAGAGCTGATGCCTTTTGATTTTATCAACCATTGATAGTCATAAGTGCTGAACTTGGAAATAATGGAGAGCATATAATGCAATAGTTTTCTCTCCCTGAATCCGTTTCCAACACCTTTCAATTGTTAGAGTTAAATAAAATATAACAAAGACTGGTCTTGCTTGAAGAATCTTCAAGGCTTTATTGATTTTATGTTGCTTCCTAGGTTTTTGTAGGAAGTAGGACCATATCTATATAAAGACAGACATTCTGAACAATGTTTCCATAGAAATAAAAAAGAAAGACTGCCAAAAGCATATTTTAAAGTCCTGATTTAATTTTAAATCCTTTCCAATATTAAAATAATCTGCAAGTGACAGAGAAGCAAAGAGCATTTTACACTTTCACCTTGCCTCTTATGTCTTCTTGGCACCTATGGTGCCATGTGAAATAAGTCAGTAAGTCCTGAGGAGCCAGATATTTCTTTATATCTGGATACACTGGGGACACTTCAGACAGATAAATTCATATTTTTAAACTAGCAAAAATAAAAATCCCAAATATTCTAAAACAAATAAAGTTTGAGTGTTATTTGCTGCATGATTCTGATATTAATAGGAATTGGAGATGACATTTGAGAATAAATATTAACTAGAATAGCTTATACTTCAAATGCCTGCCATTGCAGGGAGTAATACAGAATCATCCTCCAAATCCAAAAGAAGTTTACACCTTTTTGAAATGATGGTATCAATTTACTTCAGTCTTTTACTGCCAGATGTTATTCCCATTGAATTTGGCTAAATCTGCTCACATCAGTCTCCTCAATGGACTGTTCTGGGGTTCAAGAATGACCCTTGCATGTTATAATAAAAAGGAAAAGTAAAAAAAAAAAAATGTATATTGAATATGTAGAAATTATTGTGACTGTTTATTCATCTTTTTTATAAGTACCTCAAATTTTCAATGTACACATATAATAAAATCACTTGTAAAAGATATACATCACAACCGATTAACCTACTGTAACATCCTGTGTTCTCCTCAATACAATGTAACTGAAAATTGATTGATCATTGCATGTTTATGTAATAATGACTCCCTGGTGTATGCATAAAAGGATTCATTAGTGTCAGATCAAAATGCAAAGACCCTCAATGATGATTTAAACAAACAAAAAAAAAAAAGCAGAATGTATTGCTCTCCAGGTCTGTGCCTTGAGAACCAGGAATGTCACTCAAGAGACAAGTTCACAAGGTCTCACCAAGTTAAAAGCAAGACTTGATATAGCACAGAAAGAAAATGATTTTCTCAAATTAGAATTCTGAAGGTCATGATTTGAATAAATAAGAGAACTGTAAAGTCTCTTTTGAAATTGGTCATTGCAATGGTTTATATCACCAAAGTGTGTGCACAGAGGTCATGCATTTATATTAACTGAGATAATCATATTTTACTTTCAGGGCAGACTGCAAGTTCACAGACTAGGATTTTGATTCAGTTGGCCCTGTATACCAGCACCATACACCTTGAGTCATGCTGGGCACATAATGAATGCCAATAATAATTTTTGAGTAAATGAATGTATACAGGTCATTCAGAACAACAAAGCATCCATGACTGTGCACAATCCTCAGAACTCTTTACCTCTATGAATGATTAGTTTTGAGTTCAGTATAGTGCTGTGTTTTTTCATGTCAACACTTTATCTCCAGGAGATTTTCTCCTTTGCTATGGGTCTTTACATGGTTTATAACTGACTCTTTGTCTTCAATTTATTTTCAGACTCTTTTCTCTGTGGACCCATAGATAAATCCACTACAAAAAGGCCTTTTAAATGAAAATGATGTCAAATACAGAGAGAGTGTCCCCCAAGGGCACACCTTCTAGTCCACTGGATTAAGGCTAGAATTTCACTTTGTTTCAATCTTTTTGTCTCAATCCCCACCTTTTTTCTCTTATAGTCAAGGATGTTAAAGCTTCTTCATCTTTCTCTAAAGTGCTCATAGAGATAATTAAATTAAATAACCACTGTTCAACCTTTTCTCTAGGCAGTTTCTCTCTATATCAAAAAGCTATTTAACAGTGGATAAGGTGCTGGCCTGCGAACCCAAAGGTCGCTCGCTAGTTCGATTCCCAGCCAGGGCAACATAACCAGTTTGCAAGCTAGGTCTCCAGCCAAACCTGTAGCTGGAGGCAGGTGAAAGGCAACCATACATTGATATTTCTCTCCCTCTCTGCCTGTCTCCCTTCCCCTCCTTCTGAAAAATAATAAATAAAATCTTTTAAAAAGCTACTTAAGCAACCCATCAAATATGTTAACATACAGAGGCAAAGTACATGTATGACTGATGCTCTTTGGTTGAATTAGCATTGTTGATATATCCATAATTCTTAACTACATCTTCAATAATTACATTATCCCTGTGTATGGTGAGAAGTTAAGATGCCTCCCTCTCTTTTGTGTGTTATTCCTCATTCTAAAGGAAGATACGTGTGCTGGGAGTAGATCTCAGTGTAACAGAAAGGAAAACTGATGCTGTTAGAAGAAATCAGAACAAGAGCCAGGTGGAATATTGAGATGTCAGTCAGAAAAGGCTATTCAGAGGGCACCATGGAATGAAAGAAGCATGACAGAAGAAATAAAAAGGCATCAGAGAATCCAGGCCAGAGCTGTTATTTGAATTCTTTGCACATGGAAGTGTGGGAGTGGCTGGCAGTTGGTTGTAAGGGGTCATTCTCAGAGAATAGCCTGAACCACTGAGGCCAAGCTGTGGGCTCATTTCATACTGTGATTGTACTGCAGCATGGCACATGAGCTTAGGAAACTGAGCACTCATTCACCACCACCTCTCCTCCGGTGGATGCCTCATTATCTGTTGCCTCTAATGACCTGTTAAGATGAAAACTATCTTATGTTGATATTTCTTTCTTACATTGACAATAAGCTCATGCTAAAGCCATATTAAACTTCCTGAATGCACAAGTTGCTTCAACTGCTGTCCAAACATCTTTAATGTCTCCCCATGGCCAATACCACCAAAAATAAAATATGTATGTTATATGTCGCCAGTTGAGCTTTTGCATAGTATGACCGCCATTGAACTAAATTGTTTCCTACTGCTCTTTCATATAGATGCCCAACTAGAAATGGCCACATTTGACATAATCACCTCGTAATTTTCCTGCTTCTGTGCATGCTGTTCTGTCTCAAATGTGCTCCTTTTTATCAACCTCTTATCTTTCAGTGTTTAATTCATATTTTATCTCCTCCAAGAAGCCTATTTCATTTCTCTCCCAACTATCAAAGGCAATTTGTCCCTCTCTCAATGTTGATTATCGTATTCTGCTTCATCACTAATGTTATTTTTTATTTCATACTTTAAACTCTAAATATCTAGAGGACAGTGATTTTAAACCAGACTGCTGCCAGAAGTTTTAAAACATGCAATATCTGACTATTTAGTCAAGGGCGCTGACCTCTTTTCCCTTAGACTGTCAAATTTAAAAGGTGACAACAGCCAACATAACAATAGCTGTCTAGTTTTGAATGAATCAGAATTATAACTATTTTTTGTCAGATTGGCAAAAAAATGAATTTTTAGTAATTAGTCTGTGCTAGGAGATGAAAATGTTTAAGTATCCCTGCTATAAGATAAAGACTATAAGAACTATGCCTTTAGATCTGTTTCCCTATTTCAAGTTAATGCGTTAGAATTTAAACCAGCTGTTTTCATATTTTATAGGCAGATTTAAGTAAGCACTTGGCAGCTTCAAAAGTAAGTTAGGACTACAATATAATCTGTTTCTTTGTGTATATGTGTAAACGTGTCATAACCAGATTGATTGTCAGTTCCAAAGGTGAAGTTACATACAGTGTTTTTAACAACATAAATACTACTGTACATGATTAATGAGTGTACAGTGAACACAATGTCAAAGATAAAAATTACTTCATCAAAGCTTCAAAATGAGATTATTCAAAAGGGGCTTCATTACTGAGGTAAGTAGGTTATGACAAGCAGAGGGGAAAATTAGAAAAAAAGGTGAAAAGGGAGGGGCATGAGCAAAAGTGAAAGAATGAAAATCAATGACTGGAAAGAAAAAGAAGGAGCCTTCTGTGCTGACCAAGGAGACTGAGTGTGAAGGAGGAGTGATAATTGATGCTGGATGAATAGTGCGAGGTCAAGTTTTAGAAGGCCCTGAAAAGCAGAAGAAAGATTTGGACATGATGTGATTATAATTCGTTAACTTGTAAAATGACTTGGAGTTTACAAAGCACAATGAATTTTTTTTCCATTTAAACTTCAATCTGTGACAGCCACTCTGTATTACAGATGAGGAACTAAAACCAGAGCAGATGAGAATCCCCTGAAAAATCACTCAGCTAATAAAATATAGGACACCTAACTTACTAAGTGTTCTTTTTGCCTCTACATCTTGTTATCTCCTTCATTTTAAAGCAAAAGATGGAAATGACCAGTGTTTTTGGAAGAGATTGTGTCAGAGATAACTCTATGGAAACACCCAGTCTACAAAGTAGAGGCCAAAGATATTTTCTATACCTGAAACAAAATATAGGTTGATGGGGTAGGGGAGTGATCACTAGGATGTTGGGAGTCATGGGAGTAAGACTTTTATGAGGAGTATCACTTGGAAACAAGAAACAGTTTCTTGCAAAGGTTAGTTTAATGATGATAACCAAGTAACTTTCTTCTGCAAAGCACACTTAGAATGTGTAACTACATTTCCTTTCTAGAATAGTGATGAACATCAAAAGGATATGCCCTGCCCTGTTAAGAAAACAGATACCAGCTAATGAGAGATAAAGGCATTAGTGAAAAATTGTGAAGTCAGATTTCAGTATAGATTTAGTATAGCACTGATAAAAAATAAAAATAAAAATAAAAATATTCCTGAAATATAGTCAGACTTTTGTTGGACGTAAAATGTGTTTCTCTATTTTGCAGATGACAAATGAAAAATGCTGAATCAAATGTGGTTAATAAGCAGCTGGGATATGAAGAAAGGACAGAAGGGGGTAGGGAACTCTGGGGATCATAAATGAGTAAACTTTTGCATAGCAATAACATTGCTGCAAGGGACAATGAACAGAATGTATCAGGGGACTAAATGCCAGCCCTATATCGATAGTTCCTGTCAGGGAGTTATAAAATGGGTTAAATAAATGATAAGATAAAAAAGATGTTATTTCAGTTCTTCTAAAGTATCTGAGTGTGATTGCTTATTTGCTTGGTAATTTTGGCTTCTTTTTTACTTAGTTTTTAAAAATTTTATAAAATGAAACTAAATGTCTAATAAGTAAAATCAATGAGTAGTAAAATGATGGTGGGGAATAAGGGATATGAAAGGATTATAACAGGGCAATTTTTAAAAAGTAAGAACATAACCAGGGTGCGTTGTGTGCTTGTATTCAGATCAATAATTTCATCTTCTAATTTCTTATTTGAATACAGTAATTGCATAAAATACCTGTAGTTAAAACTTTTCGAGGAATTCTCAAAAGTGACAATAATAACAAGATCACTTCTGATAGCTTTTAATGGACAGAAGAAAAATAAAACTTGGAATAACTGCCAGGCAGTTTTGAGAGGCTTTAAAGTGTAAACATTGACATGAAATTCTATGGATTAACTACTTTTCAGCTCCTATGCACCAAGTTACTATGCATTTACAGCATTTTGTACAACCAATTTCACTGCAAATTAACCCCATTTATTAATAGCCTTCCTTAGTTGATTATTTGGACTAATACAGAGTAGATGCAAAGTTGATATGTGGTGGTATGAAGAAAGGTAATTTTCAACATTTGATATAAACATGTCCAAGGTATATATAGCTACAGTCTCTGAATGAGTTCATGTACATCTCTTTTCTTTTGAATCCTGAAGTGCAAGCTAAGATAATTAGTTCCATGATTATATATTTTTTTATCCTGAATACCAGGCATTGACAATCAAAAAGACAGAAACTAAAAATGGTGAACCATTGATCTCTGACAAGGCAGTTTCATTGTCTCAAGATAACATTATCTCTAAAGTTCTAATAAAATGTTGTTCTGAGGCGTAATCTCTGATCCACATTTCAGAAATCAGTATAGGCATTTAAGGATAAAGGGTGGGATATAGTTCCTAACCTAATATCTTATAAAGATTTAAAAAATAAACTACCTTGGGGGGAAGGGGGTATGAGCACATTCAAAGAGTTATTGACATAAAATGAATGTCTCAATAGTATGGTTATGGGAAACATTGTGATATGCTCCCAGTTACCTCTTCAATGCTGGACTTGTCTCAGCTGCTGAAAATGCTCTGGAAAGAATGTCTTTGCCTGTCAGTCTCTTAGGGAATCACTTCCATTAAAGAAAGCTACCTCCTCTAAGGTTGCTGCATTACTTCCCAGATTGATCTACATCCAATATCAGGCCAGCGTAGGTGTGTGAATTCCTGACCAGATTAGCCCTACTCCAGACAACTCTAAAGATATATTCTAGCAGCAAAAGAATGTCTCCATTTTGAATCTCTTTTGTTCTAAATTCCTCTCTCCAGGAAAGACTTGGCTCCTCTTTTGAAGGGTTCCTCTGATTAAGTCAAGCTCAGCCTGTATAATCTCCCTTTTGATTAAGTCAAAGACTGTTCATTAGGAACCTTGATTAAAACTGCAAAATCTTTTCACCTTTGTGGTATCTAGTAACCTAATGAAGGAGAGAAATCTCATCATATTTACAGGTCCTGTGCACGCACTCAAGGGGGAGGGATTATAAAAGTGTATGTACATGAGGGAGAAGACAGGTTTTCAGAGTCTATATTAGAATTCTGCCTACTACATACTGGTCTTGTATTTATAAGCACCATATTTTCAAGTAAATTAAATAGCCTCATTTTTCTACTTTTCCAACTGATGCTTTAAAGCTTTGCAAGTTAGCCCTGGCTCGTGGCTCAGTGGATGGGTGCCGGCCTGCTTACCCAAAGGTCGCTGGTTCGATTCCCAGCCAGGGCACATAAATAGGTTGCAAACCAGGTCTCCAGCCAGGCCCAGAGCTGAAGGCAGGTGAAAAGCAACCATACATTAATGTTTTTCTCCCTCTCTGCCTCCCTCCCTTACCCTCTCTCTAAAAATAATTTTTAAAGTCTTTTGAAAAATAAATAAAATAAAGCTTTGCAAGTTAATTGACGTACATTTTATCTGGTGTGTGTGGGGGGAGGTGTGGGAGGGTTATCCAAAATCAGGAGGAAAAAGGACAAAGTCGGGGAAAGGGGCAACGTTCTTTCAATATGATAGAAGTCATGGGTTCAACTCAAGATTATTTAGGAGAGTAAAATTTTTTGAATAATTGTTCCTAGACATGGTGCAAAATGAAGAGTTGCCAATTGGATTCTCAATCAGGGCACATGTCTGGGTTTCAAGCCAGGTTCCTGGTTGGGGGCCCACAAGGCAACTGGTTAGTGTTTCTCTACCTCTTTCTCCCTCCTTTCCACCCCTCTCAAGAAATTAAATAAATAAATAAATAAAAATCTTTTTAAAAAAAGACATGACAATGTTACATGTTAAATTACATATTTTACCATGGACATGGACAATAGGTGGGATTGACTTTGGGGGGAATGGGTGGGTGGGGAGGGGGACAGAGGGGAGCAAAAAGGGGATGGATGTAATACAACAACAATAAAGTTAAAAAAATAAAAAAATAAAAAATTACATATTTTATTTATAACTACAAATAATTGGTAAAAGAAATAACCTAGAAACTACAGTTTATAATCCTGTAAATCAATAACCAATTGTGTATATAATCTAGTAATTGTATACAGTCCTTCATTATATTACTTCTCCATAGCTCCTCAATTTCTCTTAGTCTCAACATTTTCCTGGTTCCCTCATAAATAAATTCTTTAAATAAATCTTTGACCTCATATGTTTCTATAAAAATCACTCCAATTATAAGAATTATCTATTTAAATGGTTATATAATCCAGGTATTTACCTGAAATTTTAGTATTTTTTATACTCTTGCTGCAAAATTCTATTTAAGTTTGAACATTATCAGTGGTGGTGAATCTCAATATTTAACCATGCTTCCTTTTACTTGTAAATTGACAGGAAGTTCTTTCTCTAAAAAGAAATGATTGCATGCTTTTCAAGCCATACCTACCTATGCGTAATACAAAATCATATTAATTTTAGCAGCCTGTAGAATGTAATCAGAGCCCTAGCTGGTGGTTCAATGGGTAAGGTGTTGGCCTGCAAACCCAAAAGTCACCGGTTCAATTCCCAGTCAGGTCACATTACCAGGTTGCAAGCCAGGTCTCCAGCCAGGTCCGTAGCTGGAGACAGGTGAAAGGCAACCATACAGTGATGTTTCTCTCCCTTTCTTCCTCCGTCTCTGCCCTTCTCTCTAAAAAATAATGAATAAAATCTTAAAAAGAAAAAGAATGTGATCAATAAATATTCTTGAACCAATGTATAAATTAATGAAATGAGAGAAAGAATAGTTATATTAGGTGAAGTTTTTTTAAAATAATATTACATGGCAGTGTTGTAAACATTTTATAAAGAGATTATTTGCAAGACTAGAAGTCATTTAGAAGTCTAGTTTTTTTTTTGTTGTTGTTGTTGTTGTTGTTTAAGATTTTATTTTATTATTTTTAGAAAGAGGGGAAGGGAGAGAGGCAGAGAGGGAGAAAGACATCAATGTATGGTTGCATTTCACCTGCCTTCAGCCACAGACCTGACTGGAGACCTGGTTTGCAACCTGGTTATGTGCCCTGGCTGGGGAATCGAACCTGCGACCTTTGGGTTCGCAGGCCGGCGCCTTATCCACTGTGCTACCAGCCAGGGCTAGAAGTCTAGTTTAATTGGCTTAATTGACAGTAATCCTTTCCCCAAAACCAAGTGCTCTCCATGAAAATATTAAAAGAAGCACATTCACAATTATTTTATTGTTATACAGATCCTTGAGTTCTGGTTTTTTCCCCGGTATTTTTCTATTCTTTACATTATTTAATTTCTATTGCCCTGTCTTTAAATTCACAGATGTTTTCCCCTATTATCTTTAACTCCAATCTGTCATTCAACTCATTCAATGGTTATTTCTTTTAAATGTCAGATATCATATTTTTCAGTTCTCAAATGTCCATTTAATTGTTTTTGAGTTTTAATGTTTTTTTTGCTGATAATGTATCTCCTTTCATTTCTAAGTATGATCACCATGACCTCATTGAACATGGTTATAATAGACTGCTTTAAGTATTTGTCTGACAATCCCACAATTTGTATCATCTCAGGGCTGGCATCTGTTGATGGTCTTTTTCCTTAAATTTATTCAGCTTTCCCAACTTCTTCATATGCTAAGGCAGTTTGGATTGTATCTTGGATATTTTTAATGTTGTGCTATGAGACTCTGGGTCTGTTAATATCCTTTGGAGAACATTGCTTTTGCGTGTTTGTTTTCGTTGGAAATCAACCCAGTTAGTCTGCAACTTCTGTCTCACTGTCTGTGTGTGGTGGCTTGAATGTCCATTAAGGTTTTTAAGCTCTTTTATGTTGTTGTGGTCTGACTGCCACATTTGCTACTCAGAGGCCAGTTTGTACTTAGGCGGTTGTTTATATGGTAAGTTTCTTAAGTCTTTGGCACACTTCTTTGGGTCTGTACATCTCATTAAGAGCCTAAGAGGCAGCCTGGAATTTTATGTTGCTTCATATACAGGTTTAAGAGATGCTTTTCTTCAGATCTCCTCTCTCTGACATTTCTCCCACACATTCCAACTCTCCAAGCCCTTTTTAGTGATGTTTCTGGCTAGCAAAGGAAGATCTCTTAGAGTTCTAGATTTTCACACTGTTGTGCAATTGCATGTGACTGAAATCTTCAAGACAAAGTGGTGAGAGGAAAGATAAACAAAAAATAACAAGGATTTTCTTCACATTCTTTGGACAACAGGAGCTCCTTTTTTCTGTCTCCTCTGACCAGGGACAGGTTGTCTTTGGGGTTTTAAGTATGTGTGTTGCAACCACCATCCTGTGCACTTTTATGAATGGCTGTCCTCAGGGCAGTGCTGAAGGAAAAAAGGGAAGAAAAAAAAAGAGATTTTTCTCCTTCTCTTTGATATGCAGAGAGCTGTTTTACTTGTTCTCTGACTAAAATCCGGTGGTTTTTTGCCCTTTCAGAATTTGGGCAAAGGCCAGAAGACAAAAGGAAAAAAATCATAATATTAATTTTCGCTATGGGTTAGTATTCAGGCTTTGATTTCTGTCTTCAATCTGCCTGCTCTTATTTACATTCTAAATTCCTCAGATGGTTGCATTCTCTGTCCAGAGATTTTAGTTGTAATCAGTGGAAGATACAGGCCAACTTGACTGGCCTTCAATTATTTTAAATGGAGAAAATATAATATGTTGCACATCTAATCCAAACTCCTAGTTTTATTGAATCCACAAATAGATGGGCAGATAATATTGCTATGTCAAATCTGAATTTTTTAAAATCATCAAATAATATGATTAATACGATGAATGTATGGAATGTATGACCTATAACCAGGAGTGTATTCTCTTTAATTGTAATCTCTGTATCTCTCCCTTTGCTTTCTTCTCTACTATCTTTTTAAGTTAAACAAAAACAACATGTAAATATAATAGGTTTTGTGGAAATGCTCTCATAATAAATGAAGGATGACAGAAAATGGGTCACAGTGAGTATGAGATTGTGATTCCATTCTTAATACCATGGATATCTAAGGGAAAAATC
Source organism: Noctilio leporinus (assembly GCA_004026585.1). NCBI lineage: Eukaryota > Metazoa > Chordata > Mammalia > Chiroptera > Noctilionidae > Noctilio > Noctilio leporinus. Next base: position 13,476 of record PVIW01014515.1, read on the forward strand.
CTCTTCATTGAAATTCAATGAGTGCCTTTCACACTCCTTCTCTAAGAGTCAAGGATATAAATATAAAAACTGAAGAAAAAAAGGTTACATTGAGAAGTATGTTTATTCAATAAAAGTTGATATTAAGTACTAACAGGCATTCTACTGGAAACATGCTAATTGGGAGACATGATTTATAGCTATGCTTATCTAACAATTCTGACTCTTTTTTTCCATAATTGCACATGAGTTAATTTGGGGATAGTTACAGTGCATTTTATTGTGCACAGTTCAGAATTTTAGCATTAAATGGAGAGAAACTACAGATGCAATTGTGAAGAGAGTCTTTGTTTATAAAAGACATAAGCAGACCTGAAGTTTAAAAGAGTATTTTAATTAAACTTAAAATTCAGTTTGCATGCCAGGATCTTTGTTAAATTATTAATTAGAGGATAAGAAGCAACTCTTCCCATAAATATGAAATAGGGCAAAGGAAGTTCAAATCTCATTAATGAGAAGAAAAGAGAAAGAAATAAATACAGAGATGATGTATTAAAAAATAAAAGGGAGAAAGATGGAATCTCAGATCAGTAAGTTCAGGTCTATGTTTTGCACACGAGGAAAGCTAAATTCTAATTTGGTAAAAATATTTAATATAGGCCATGGAAGCAATGGGAAATGGTTCAACAAGAAATAGGGGTCAACCAACTTTCTTTGTAAAAGGGCCAGATAATAAATATTAAGGCTTTGCAGGCTACATGATCTTTGCCACTGCGGTGTAAGATCAGCCATAAACAATAGGGAAATAAATGGGCATGGCTAAATGCCAATAGAGATTGTTTTTGTAACCCAGGTAAAGAGCCAGATTTAGCATATGGACTGTGGGTTGCCGAACCCTGGTCTAGAGGACAAACCTCTTGATTCCCCATTGGATACAACTGAATACCCTTATACAGGCAAAAGGGAGTTTACTTTTCTAGAAGAGTACAAAGGATTAAAATTTAATATGACAGTTGTCAATGTTTCTGCTCTTTGCAACTTACTTTAAAATGCATTTTAAAATATGATGGCTTGGTGGCTACATGAATGTAATAAATAACTATGGTAAATGTTAATTATAGAATCAACATGATAAGCATATTTATATTCCCTATATAATTGTTTCAGGTTTTGTATATGCTTGGAAATTTTAACATGGGACCAAATTCAAATTTTTTAAATGTGTGTGTTCTCTATAAAAATAAAAGGTCTTCTTTGTTAAAAAAAAAATTAGTGAAATATTCTTATTACATACTTGAAACATGCAATTAAAAAAACAGTATTTTCAAAGAATTATACATGAGTTATACCTCATATTAGCCACAATTTTTGTACACTATTTCTTGATGTGTTTTTAATTTATTACAGAGCTCAATTTGTTGCCCCTAAAAAGGCAAAAATAGACAATTAAGTTAGATGACATAAATTTGGTTACCAATCTAGTTTGCAAGATTTGTTCTATTCAGTCATATAAGCATCAATTTTATCTGGAGTTTAAAGGAAAGTCATATTGTGATTTTTATTAAAAGTTCTGTTAAAAATAAGGTAATGAGAAATTTTAAGGTTATTTGGTACACATACTGTACATTGAAAAGTTAAGACAACCCAACCCATGGGTAATTAACTGTAGCATCCATATATTTTTCTTGAAGGTATCCAGCCATGTAATATGAAACATAGAGACATTTATAGAAGAAGAAACATTGTGCATAGGACAATGACACCTCAGTACCTTTCAAAGTAGGCACCTTGGGACCTTGCACAGTTCTCCCAAACACCATCAGCTTCCCAGTCATATTTTCCTGAATCTCATTGATGGTCTGAAATCTCTTCTTTTTCAAAGGTGATCTAGTTTTAGGAAAAGCTGTAAGTCACAGGGTACCAAATCTGAGCTGTAGGATGGTTGAGTCACTTGGGTGATTTGATGTTTCACCAAAACATGATGCATGAGTGGGCACCTTTGTTGTAATGAAACTGTCAATCACCAGTTGCCCATAGATGTGGCCTTCTGATCATTCAAATAGTTTTTGTGGAGGAATATTCAAGCTTAACACAAAATTTGATACATATTGTTTGCTCTACTCACTCTGTCATTTTTAATATGAAGGCCACACAGTACATGTACTCACTCAACAGCATCTTTCGGCCCCATTGACTAGTACAATGAAGTCATCATCATTCTCACATGCACATTCCAGTCCACTCACCTTGGCTGCCAGGTTACATCTATGTTGTGCAAACTATTCTAGTTATATTAGACAATGGCTGGATGTTTCCCAGACAGACCTTATACATAACTTTTTTTCTCAGAGGAGAAAATGAAATGAAATTGAAGAATGACTTTTTGCCATTCCCTCTGTTGTAATAGTATGGCTAATTTGAAAGCTATTATTGTTATTATTAAGGTATAATCCCATTAAAGATGAATTGTGCATTACTTTTTTCAGCAAAACATTATTCTTAATAATACCAACCATTATACTCTATACAGGTTTTTATAGCATTTCCCTTTAAATGCATATACAGTGTATGTTTTAAATATTGTTATCGATATGTGGAATACAAAACAGTTGACTGATGGGTTTTTTATTTTTTAAATATTTTATTCATTATTTTTTAAAGAGAAGGACAGGGAGGGAGGAAGAAAGGGAGAGAAACATCAATGTATGGTTGCCTTTCACTTGCCTCCAGCTATGGATCTGGCTGGAGACCTGGTTTGCAACCTGGTTATGTGCCCCGACTGGGGAATTGAACCAGTGATCTTTGGGTTCGCAGGCCAGCGCCAATCCACTAAGCCACCAGCCAGGGCCAGACTGATAGTTCTTATTTTCATATCATGGCATCTCAAAGAGTCAATGAGGAAGTGAGCCATGGAGTAGCAAAATATGTTAATCAATCATGAAGAAAATCCCTCCCATTTTCTCCATTATCACTTTCACACTTAGATATGGTGTTGATATATTATTGATAATGTCCTTGAACACAAGCATGAGAAAATAGACCCAAAACGAAATATATAAAAATCATTAAAAATTTCAAGCTGTGCACATATTAAGAGTAGCACTAATTCTCAAAATTTCTGTGTCTCTTTAACACTATTAAAATCAGGCCAAAAGAATCTTCTTGCCTGGGATGCTCAGGTAGTCAGCACCTCACATTTGAATTAATAACTCACAAATTTGAGCTTTCATTTTTTTTTAAATAGCAAGCTAGCAAGTAAAAAGGAGTAATAGAGCAAATCAATAGAAATAATATTCACTCAAAAACAGTTAAGGAAATAAAAATTAGCAAACAAAGGATGAAATCAGGCCTCTTTTTAACCATTAAGTTAATAGGGACTAGAGTTGCATTTGATCAAAACCTAGTATAGCTGAGGTTTTCACAGTTGGTTATTCTTCTCTGAACGGTTACTTAGCCACTTCATTAAGAACAACAAAATGTACGCAGTCAAGTGGAATTCAAGTCCACTTGGAAAGGTACACTAAATGACACGGTTGAACCAAAGCTTATAAATTACCAACATGTACAAAAATAGGAGAGAGATTGCATACATCTCATTATGGGCCTAGAACTATGCACTTGGAGGGCATGCAAAAAAAGTTTAAGGGAAAAACTGCATGACAGACATAAGAATTGACAATTTAAATACGATATTGATGTTAATGCAACTGAAGTGGAGTTTGTATGATTAAGTGGACTCTTAAATACACTGAGCATGATACAAGCAGTAAAGGAAGTTTCGGTGTGTTATTTAAAATTCTTTTCAAATGTTATGTATGTTTAGTATTTAAATAAAACTGTAATGTTTAAGTAAAACATTACAGTTTGGTTGATTCTTTCATTTAGTAAGTCACTAGAATGGACAGATGTCAAAATAAGGAGGTAAGGAGAGCACTGCAGCAACCTCTAAAAATTTACATCCATGTCCCTTGTGTGACCTTTGTGAAGCATTATCACCAGTTGGATCTACCATATATTCTTATGCTTGAGCTTAGGTTAATAATACCCTGTATGTTGTAATAAACTCCGACTTAAGAGTCACACAGGCTTCCATTAAAATCTCTGCTCTGCCTCTCACAAGTAGTGTGATCACAGAAAAGCCACTTTACTTCTTTGAGTCTGTTTCTTCTTCAGGGTGAGCAAATGAAGAAATGCATATTGTAGAACAATTCAAGTACTTGCTAAATGGTAGTTCTTTCCCTTTTACCTGTTTCATCAAAATTAGGTTTGAAATACACTTACTGTTTTTCCAGCAATATGGTAGACTAGATATCCTGAAAAAAGATACAATAAATTTATCTATGCATCTAACAATTCTTGGTTAAAAGAATGTAACAAATGCAGAGATGAACACTTTAAATAAACAGATAAAAGAATCTCATGGAGAACGACAGAAATCAAAATCAAAATAGACATCAGGGGAATAAAAGAAAGGTGACCAGGGAAGATGTTAAGGCTATCTTGAGGGATATTTGCCGATCTCATGAGCAGATTCTAAGGTGTGGGAATGAGAATCAAGCCTTGACACGGTGAGGAGTCAAAGCTGAGGCTGTAATTTAAAGCCAAGGGTCTTGAAGGGCTACATCTTCAGTGAAAGGGTAGATCAAGTCTATGTGCCAGAAAAGAATATGATTAGGAAAATTGAGAAGTTATAACCACATGCAAAACCTCCTGTTGTGCTGGTGTTTAAATATCATTTAGTACACTATCACTATGATTTAAGGAATCTCCAAGCCAAGATAGTACCATAAGCCTGACTCAGGTTTACATTGTCAATTGCAAATCCTTTCTTTCTTTTTTTGTTTTTTTTTAATTTTATTGTTGTTGTAGTACATCCATTCCTTTTTGCTCCCCTCTGTCCCCCCACCCACCCACCCATTCCCCCCAAAGTCAATCCCATCTGTTGTCCATGTCCATGGTTCCTTTATACTAGGTTCTTGCAAATCCTTTCTAACTGGTTACATCTTCAACCAGGGTCATCTGGTATTCCCACAGTTAGAGCCTGCTGAATAAGAAATCACAAATAAATATTACAAATACATATGAACAAAAGTTAGAAAAAATTTAAATAGCAGAAATGAAATGCCAAAAACTGCCATTGATTGGATTCGAATTTGAAAATATGGCTTGGAGGTCAATCAGTTGAAAGCTGGGGGTGTGAAATGATGTTTATTTTTATTTTTATTTTTAAAGATTTTATTCATTATTTCCAGAGAGAGAGGGAGAGAAGGAGAGAAACATCAATGTATGGGTACGTTTCACCTGCCTCCAGCCATGGACCTGGCTGGAGGCCTGGCTTGCAACCTGGTTATGTTGCTCTGGCTGGGAATTGAACCAGTGACCTTTGCATTCGCAGTCCGGCACCTTATCCACTATGCTACCAGCTACAGCAGAATGATGTTTATATTATCATAAGCAATATGAACAGAGGAGATAAACAGGATGTTCAGTTTTGCTACAATTTAAAAAAGTATTATCATCAATTATCATCACCACCCCCATAGTGTTGTAGAAAATAATAAGTATTGTGACTCAGTGTGGAGTCCTGGGTCTGTCAACAACTATGGCTTTGGGAAAGCAACTTTGGTTGTACTGTAGTAGTTTCCTCACTTGTAAAATGAGGATAAGAACAACAGCTGAAATTAGTGTTTTATGAGGACAGAATGAGATGATAAAAGCGCACTGTTAGTTGTTCGATAAATACCAATAAATATTCAATAGGGATGTTTAAATGGATTCATATTCAAGCGTGCATTCAAAACATTTTATTCTGTGATGAATTAAGTGTTAAACATTGGTAAACAAAGCTGGCTAAGACAAAAGAAACAGTCAGATGGGAAAAATAGGCATATAACTTAGTGATTATAATGCAATGAATATTTTTGCCTTAATATAGGTGCATATAAATTGCAACTAAAATCTGGAAGAGAGAAAGGCAAAGATTTTGTTATGATATGGTCAGCCAATGCCTCACATGAAAATAAATTCAAACTGAATTGAAAATGGTTAACAAGAATTTCTGGGCAGAAGAGGAGAGGAATAGAGAGGACACTATGAGCAAAGTAAAAAAGGAACACCAGATTATATCCAGAAAATGACAAGTAATGCCTTATGGGTAAAGTTTACTGTATTAAAGGGAATATAGAAGAAAATAATGAATGTAGACTAAAACAAGAGTGATATGGACTTGCATGTGAATCTTCGGGGACTAGCGCCAATATTAAGTGTCAGAGAATTTCAGTTTTAAAAAATTACTTTTATATAGACTTTAGTTTTTAGAGTTTACAGTAAAATTGAATAGAAGATACGGAAATTTCCCATATATCCCCTGCCCTTACACATGGAAAACCTGCCCACCATCAGCATCCTGCACCAGGGTAGTTAGTACATTTGTTACAATCACTGAATTAACATTGACTCATCATTATCACTGGAAGTCTATAGTTTACATTGGCATTCACTGTTGGTGTTATACATTCTGTGAGTTTGGACAAATATAAAATGACATGTATCCACCATTTTAATACAGTACAGAAGAGTTCCGCTGCTTTAAAAATAAAAAATCTCTGCACTCTGCCTAGCCTCTCTCTCTCCTAAACTTTGGCAAACATTGATCTTTTTACTGTCTTCTTAGTTTTGTCATATATCATTTGCATGAAATCATACAATATGTATTTTCTTTTAGATTGGCTTCTTTTACTTAGTAGTATGCACTTAAGTTACATATCTTTTCTGGGCTTAGTAACTCATTACTTTTTAGTACTTAATAATAATTCATTATCTTGATGTTTATTTACTCACCTACTGAAGAACATCTCAGCTTTTCGAAATTTTGGCAACTATGAATAAAGCTATTATAAACATGCAGGTTTTTGTGTCAATATAAGTCTTCAACTCCTTTGGGTAAATACCAAGGAGCATGATTGGTGGATCCCATGGTAAAAGTATGCTTCATTTTGTGAGAAATTGCTGTCTTCCAAAGTCTCTGTACCATTTTGCATTGCCAACAGCAATGAATGAGAGTTCCTTTTGCCCCACATCCTGGCCAGCATTTGTTGTCAGTGTTCTGGACTTGGTTCATTCAGTCACAGAGTGGAAGAAGGCCATCCCCAAGCTAAAGGCTGCAGTTTGGGGGGGTGGGGGATGGGACTAAGTGAAGCTCGGCCATTTTTCCTGAGAGAGGTACTTTGCAGATCTTTTAACTGGTAACTAGTTTCTTAGTTATGCAAATCACTAGGGCCAAACCTCAGAGGCAAGGGGAAGGGAGGGGTTTTTGACCATGGGATGGTGATGAAAGAATTTAGGGGGCCTGTGCAAGGTTTCTCAGGTGGCCACAGTTGGTCACCCTACCCACTACATCACAGGCCGCCATCCCATCGGGGTTTAAAAATAAGGTGGTGGCCATTTAGAAAACAAAAGGGCCATGTGGTACGCAGTGGGGAGAGAAAAAGAAGGGGAGAACATGCTGTTTGGGAGAGAAAAGGAGCTATTTGTACTGGGAAGAGGCAAGAAGATAGGAATAAAGCCACGTAGTCTGCAAGGAGGAAATGTGGCCCTTGCAGGGGGACTAGTAAGAAAGCCAGAATGCTGCCACTTTAATGGGGCCAGCTTTGATGAGGAAGCCACCAAGGACTCCGCTGTTCAAACCTGGACACTTTTTGGACTATTGAAACTTAGGACATGTGGAAAGGCCTCTTTTAGTACCTAGATTTCACCATAATCCAGTGCAACACAGTACATGCTTTCCTGGACTGTTATATGAAGGCTAATGACATCATACCCCAAATCTTGAAGAGAAATGCTGGCAGATAAGAGATAGGGAACTTATGGGCATGTTTTTGGATTATAGCCTTTTGGGAAATAAGGGAAGTGCAAGGTATTATGGGAGAACAGGGCTCTGAGCTGAAGTGCTCACAGCTGCCCCACCCTCCCAGGTTGGAATAGTGTAAATAAAGTCCTGGTTTCCTCAACACTAATTGTTGGGTTTTACACCAAGGCGCCACATGAGCGAACCCCACATGGCTTGGTAACAATTCTAATAGGTATATAGTAGTATCTCATTGTTTTATTTTTCCCCCAGCTTTATTGAAGTATAATTGAAATATAACATTGTATAAATTTAAAATGTACAGTGATGAGTTGATACACGTATATATTGTGAAATTCTAAACACAGTAAGATTAGTAAACATCTCTGTCACTTCACACAATTACTATTGTTTGAAGGGGTAAGAATATTTAAGATCTTTTCTCTTCGCAGTTTTCAAGTACATAAAATAATATTGTTAACCACAGTCACCATGCTGAACATTAGATCCCCAGAATGCGTTCATCTTATAACCGGAAATCTATACCCTTCTTCCTGTTTACTCCACCTCCTCCACTGGGACAGATGCCATGCTACTCTGTTTCTATGAGTTTAGCTTTTAGAGATTCTACATATAAGAAAATACCAGGTTAAGGCGCCAGCCTGCGAACCCAAAGGTTGCAGTTTCGATTCCCAGCCAGGGCACATAACCAGGTTGCAAACCAGGTCTCCAGTCAGGTCTGTGGCTGGAGGCAGGTGAAAGGCAACCATACATTGATGTCTCGCTCCCTCTCTGCCTCTCTCCCTTCCCCTCTTTCTAAAAAATAATAAAATCTTAAAAAAAAAAGAAAGAAAGAAAATACCATACTTGTCTTTCTTTGTCTAATGTATTTTACTTATCATAATGTGCTCAGGGCCCATCCATGCTGTCACAAATGGCAAATTTTCCTTTTTCAATGGCTGAATGAAATTCCATTATGTTATGTTATTATTACATGTATACACATTTTTTTATCCATTCAAACGTGAAGGGACACTTAAGTTGTTTCTATGGCTTGTCTATTGTAAATAATGCTGCAATGAAAATAGGAGTGCAGAATGCAGATACCTCTTCAAAATAGTAATTTCAGTTCCTTTAGAAATATGCCAAAAAGTGGGAATGTTGGATCATATGACAGTTCTATTTTTGATTTTTTGAGGAACCACCATACTGTTTCCCATACTGGCTAGAGCAATTTACACTGCCACCCATATTACACCAAGTTTCCCTTTTCTCCACACCTTTACTAATAATTACCTCTTGTCATTTTTTATGATAGCTAATCTAATAGATATGAAGTGATATCTTGCTGTCATTTTGATTTGCATTTGCTTAAGAATCAATGACTTTGAGGATGTTTCCATGTATCATTTGGCCATTTGTATGTCTTCTCTGAGAGGAGGGCAAAGGGGGACAAATTGGGACAACTGTAATACAATAATAATAAAAAATGATTTAGGCCCTGGCTGGTGGCACAGTGGATAAGGCGCCGCCCTGTAAACCCAAAGGTCACTGGTTCAATTCCCAGCCAGGGCACATACCCAGGTTGCAAGCCAGGTGTCCAGCCAGGTTCATAGCTGGAGGCAGGTGAAAGGCAAACCATACATTGATGTTTCTCTCCCTGTCTGCCTCTCTCTAAAATTAATAAATAAAAAATCTTTTAAAAAATTATTTTAACAATGCCTATTCAGTTCCTCTGTTCTTCCTTTGTAGTGCCCTTAGGGCCATTTTCAGAGCTGTTAAATGGTTGTATTTTAAAGTAATTTTTTTTTTTTTTTTTTTTTTTTTT
>PVIW01014516.1:0-23123 GCA_004026585.1 Noctilio leporinus
AGGCCTTTGTTTACCATGACTTGAAATACTTTTTGCCATTCCCTTCTGGCTTGAATTGTTTCTGTTGAATAATCATTTGATAGCCTTATTGGAGCCCCTTTGTATGTTATTTGTCTTTTCTCTCTTGATGCTTTTAGGATTCTCTCTTTGTCTTTGAAATTAGCCATTTTAATAATAATGTGCCTTGGTGTTGGTCTGTATGGGTTGATCCTCATTGGGACCCGCTGTGCTTCCTGAACTAGATTAATGTTTTCACTCATCATATTAGGGAAATTTTCTATCATGACTTTTTTGAACAAGCTTTCCATTCCTTGTTTCTCTTCTCCTTCTGGTATCCCTATGATACGGATGTTGTTATGTTTCATGTTGTCCTGCAGCTCTCTTAACCCCTCTTCAGTCTTATTCAGCCTTTTTTTATTCTCTTGTCCAGTCCACAATTTTGAGCAGACATTGGTCCAGTGAAACTCTGTAGTAGTTTTCATTTCCTAGGTCCCTGACAATGGGAACTCAAAGAAAACCAAAATTTTTTTAACCAACATTTTAAAAAATATTTTATTTATTATTTTTAGAGAGAAGGGAAGGGAGAGAGGCAGAAAGGGAGAGGAGCATCAATGTATGGCTACCTTTCACCTGCCTCCAGTTACGGACCTGGCTGGAGACCTGGCCGGAGACCTAGCTTGCAACCTGGTTATGTGCCCTGGCTGGGTTTCGAACCAGCAACATTTGGGTTTGCAGGCTGGTGCCTTATCCACTGTGCCACCAGCCAGGGCTTAACCAACATTTAATTCCTAGTATAAACTGTGAACAAATCTTCTCCATCTTTAGCCCTGCTCCTTTGCATGACTACTTTTATTTCAAGGCTAGGGGTGGGAGGGAATGAGAATATACCTCTCAATATGAAATACACACATGCACAATATATTTTCATTTCCTAATCTGTAGTTTACTTGTAGTTGCTTAGTCTGAGTAGATGTTGAAAACTATAAATTAAAGGTTCCTGAAAGTAGAAGTTAAGCAAAAATTAGGGGTTTTCTAAAAGCTGTGCATTTTTGCGGCCCTGTTCGCACAAAGTAAGGTTATAGAAATTGTTGACAAATTTAAAGGTCACTTTAATAAACTTTTTAAGATGGCTGTCCTAAGATATTTTTAAAGTCATCAATTTTTTTCCAGAAAGAAATAGGCTTTCTTCTTTTTATCTGATAACAGTCTATAGCATATGCCAGAGAGGAAAAACTGCAGCAGTTTCATCCAATTTCAAAAGTATTTCTTTAGTTGCATCTAAAATAATCATATTAGATATGGTCTTATTGTTCTTTGCCTATAATTTTCCAGCCAATAAATTTATGGAAAACTCCAGCATTTCAAACCTAAAGCATGGTTTCCAGATTATGTGGCCCAAGACACTAATTTTGCAACTGAGGACAGTGAGAAATAGGAGAATTATTTGTACAAATTTGACACAGAATAGCAGAATTGATGCAGAACCCCTTTGTCAGAATCCTCATTCAGGTTATTTCTCATGCAACCATTCTACCTCTTCTCTGCTTATTACTGCAGTGGTCAGGGCTTCCCTTACCATAGGAGGAAAACCTTCACCTCTTTAGGAAGACAGTAGAAGCCCTAGGTCTTAAGTGAAAAATAGAAGAACAGGACAACTGTCATCAAGTTCATCAGTTCCTATTTTTTCAGACTGTTATCAAATACATCACCAGACATAGGTCTTCATGCATGTCTACCACCAAATAAAAAGCTTGTTATTCATATGCAGCAAAAATTATTCAAGGAATTATAGCAAGAAAAGGATTTTTTTTTTCATTTTTTTAACCTCCAGGTTTATATTGACTAACATTGGAAATTTGTGATGCCTGGGAGATGTTAGCTCCTCACTTTGGGTCATAGGTCAAACGCATAACCTAACAATATTTATGAATTGATGAGAATTGTATGTGATTGTCTATATTATAAAATCAATTGAAGTTCTGATGTAGAATTACTTAGAATAATGGATAGGGTTATACACAATGACCAAGACTTTTGTGAGATTAAAGAAGGTTATTTTTTCTGTACCATAAGGTAACGCAGGAGCTTATGATATATCAGTCCAAAAAAGGAAGTCTATTAAAATATATAAAAAACCTCATCCATTCTCTACCTTATTTCCTTACCCATAATAAAGTATAAACAGCAAGGAATGAGGGCGCTGCAACCCAACTGAATATAAATCCAAATTCACACATAACAGCTATAGTATTTTGAGCAAATTATTTAAACCTCCAGCTGGGGTTTCTCACCTTTTTAAATGGAAGAAAGACTTGTACCTCAAAGGTACTATGATTGCTGTTTATGTGAAATTAAAACAGATCTTTTCTGTTAAAACTCCTAGGCCCAATCCTGTAACATGAGTATTCAACAAATGGTAGTTCTTTTCTCCTGTATGGAGAACAATTGAGAAAAGCCAAGATATAAACAGTATGAAACACATAGTGCTATCCTTTTTAATGTCTTTGAATTGAAAAAGCTCCTTCCCTTTTAATTACATATGAATTTATTTTCTCTCATCTCTTTGTACACCCATTCTCTCAACAAATATTTTTTAATAACTATTATATGCCAGAACTATTGTAGGCATGTGAAATACATCAATGAATAAAACAATTTCCTGATCTCATAAAGATTATATTCTAGGAGAGACTAAAATAATAATAAACATAATAAGCATGGTAAAAACTAGCAAATTCTTTGCAAAAAAAATCACAGATGATGGATATTTGGAGTATATGGAGGCTGAGCTGAGTCTTCATTTTAAATGCAGAGATAGACTTCATGTTAAAGAAGTTAAGGGATTAAGTCATGCAGATATTCAGATATCTGGGAAAGAATGCTTCAGGAAGAGGAAAGAGCCAGTCCAAATACCTTATGTTGGGATCAAGAACCAAGGAGAACCAGCATGGCTGCATCAAAATAAGAGAATAATAGGATATAAAGATAAGGAAAGGGAAATGGCAAGTTGGGTGGTCAGATTATATGATATTTATACTCTTTTCTCTGGTTGTAGTATTTCAAGTACTAAAGCAAGGATAGATTGGCATGTCCTGGAATAATACAAAGAAGATTTGGCTTAGCATCTGATTCTCTCAATCACCTCCAATGTGAGCTTATTTATCCAAGTCACACTTCTGTATCTTAGCTCCTTAGTCCCTAAAATGAAAAGAATCTTAGATTAATGGATTAACAAGTCTAAATTTGTGCAATCTTGGAAAATCATGCAAATTTTAAATATCTAAAGATATGAATGAGATGAGCAAATATTCACAAGTGGGTGGTTTAGAGCACTAAGCCAAAAATCTTAAATTTCTCTCTCTGTTATCTTTATCAATCTGGTTTTGTCATTCAACAGTGTGAATAAGACATGCCAGGGCTTTATTGATTTTAATTTAAAGGTCACATCTTTTTTGGAAAAGGCAATGTGATTTTCACTCTTGGTGTTTCCTTTATATTTATCACAACTTAAAGGCCTTCAGAAAAGTTGGAAAAGTAGTGAAGTAAAAAGCATATGATTTTAGTCATAACCTTTCGAAAAATGTATGCATTAAGAATGAAAAGAGAAAGAAAAAATCCATTAAAAGTAATGTCTTTTTTCTTAAGGTTATTTCCTTAATTTTAAGGGTGACAGGTTGCCCAAGAAAAAGTACAAGATATTGTTTTGCATATTATCTATAAAAATCCAGCTCTCAGATACTCCCATGGCCTTGCCTAAGGCACTACTAACCACATGACTCAAGATGTTTAAAAATATTAAATGTTCAATGTTTGTCTCCTATTACAAGTAACAAGTGAAAATATTTTGAGTATTTTGTTATTGTTATTTTACATCTTAACACTTTTAGGAAAAATATTTTTAATTTTGTATCAGTTAAAATGGATTAGGTTATGCTCTAGTAACAACTCCAAATCCCAGTGGTTTAACACAGGTTAAGTTATTTTCATGGTTTTCAAACACCTGGTTCACAACAAAAGTTGTTATGAACCCCTCAGTTATGCTAAATCTCCATCACAAATCAGCAAGTCACTGTCCCCAGGTTATTGAATTCATCAATCTTGATAAATGTGCCCCTAAATTTCCAAGGCAATGAAAGAGAATGTATTGGATCAGTCTCCAACTCTGAAAGCTTCCCCTGGACATAACAAATATCACTGCTACTCACATTCCATTGGTCAAAGCATGTCATATGGCCACACCTAACTTCTCATTCTTTGGATGAAAAAAAAAATCCTGAAGTGCATGTCTCCCAGTCTTTCAACCCTGAAAGACATGTCACCCAGTCTTTCCCAAAACTACAAAGAGCATTAATTGATTGCATCTGTGAAATGCTTATTCTTGGTGTCTGTTCAGGCATTCTGGATTCTTCAGTTCTCAGAGAATCATTTCATATAAACCTCAAATTGAGGTGGAATGAAACTAAATGAAAGATAAAAACAGGGAAACCAGTGAGAATCAGAGGCCTGAAACCTCTGAGTGAAAAGTTATAGTCCAAATTAACTCAGTGCCATGAAACTCTGCAGCAACAATAGCAGCAGCAACAAAAACAAACAAACAAACAAAAAAAACTCCCTAAGGCTTTTATACTATTCCCATCATTCCTGTTCACCACTGATGCTTTCTTTTCCCCCAGGGTAAACTGTTCTTCTTTGGCTTCAAATTTTTTCCTAGACTACTGTCAATTCCATAAAACTCAGCTAAATAGAATGATGATTTCTTAAAAAGCTTAACAAGAGTTCTCTCATCGGTGGAGTGGATCACACAAAATATTAACAGTAAATTTAATCACAGAAGAAATAGTCATACCTTTACTCCCTATTTGTTCTCTTTTCTTCCCAGTTGTAATAAATGTTGTTTGTAAATTCCCAGACAGCGTGCTCATTTAGAGGTTGCTTCCTCACTATTCATAACCCAATTCTTTAACAATCATGATCCAGTTTTCTTTGGCAAGCCCTCCATTCCAAATTCTCAACATGGAGTTTCAGTGAGATTCATCTCAGCGCCAACCCCAAAGTGAACTCTAATTGACTTAAGCCAATCAGTGTATTATCCCTTCTCCCTAACCACAGAGACTGCTTTAGGAGGACATGAGTCACCATTTCCATCAATGATACAGTAGGAGACTATTGATGGAGCCTTTCGGGGAAGCAAAGTTTCCCTGGCTCCTGTGGGCGCCATGAGATGAGATGCTCCAGACAGTCTGGAGAGAGAATGAGATTTCTGGGAAAGCATCCACCTTTGCTTCCGAGTCATCCTGAGGGCAACATGGGAGGAGGAGGGCAGGCTCTAAAGAATGACAGAGAGCTGCACCTGGGGCCCCTTCAGTCTGCAAACCCCTAAACCTACTCTTGGACTTTCCACTGTACAAAATAATAGATTTTCTTTTTTGGTTAGGTTACCTTGGGGGGGGGGGGGGTCCTGTCATTTGAACCCAAATATTTCTTAATGGTGGCATTATCACATACATAGAGAAGAGGAAATAAGGAGAATGTGGGTGATCCATTCAGCTTAGGTAGAAGGGCTGATAGTCACATAAAGCTCAGCTGAGATCTTAGCCAGCAAAGAGAAAAGCACAGAACTAACCTGGCACCTAGGAGATCTGAGGTAGAGCCCCCAGTTCTGCTGGGTCTCCATGCATAAGTGAGTTAATTTTTCAAGCCTCAGTGTTTTCATCTATAAGGGAAAGGAATTCTGTTTGATCATTTCTTAGATCCTACATAGTTTTTATTATTATTATTATACAATTTTATTAATATAGAATCAAAAACAATAACTCAAAGTGGGGCATTTGGGTCAAATAGTCCCTGAGGATCTGGATGTTCATTTGCCTGCAGTACAAGAATCAATATCCATAATCACAATATCAGGTCATAAAGTTCAAATATTTAATAGCCTCTGTTTTATGGTGGTAGTATATTTTAGAAAGCCTTGAACATAAATGATAAAAATTTAAAATGTGACCAGCAGCAATTCCATACACGTATGCCCCAAGAGATTGGTGCATTGCTTCATTGTTGGTAAGAATTAAAACCAGGGGAAAAGTAAAGTATAAAAACAGTGGTGCAATAAATATTATCACATCCTAACTATGAAAGATTAAATAACCACATGTAATTGGTAGTGGTGCCTGGGAAAGAGGAAAAGTGGATAAGAATGATTATGTCAAAGAAACTAAGGATCACCACAGAAAAGTCCCAGTTTATGCCAGCATTATCATGAATAGCCACCCTTTCATTCTCAAAAGTGCTCTGGTTTGAAAGTACATTATACAGCCTGGTAGCACAGTGGATAAGGTACCAGCCTGAGAACCCAAGGTTGCTGGTTTGATTCCCCACCCAGAGCACATAACCAGGTTGCAAGCCAGGTTTCCAGCCAGGTCTCCAGCCAGGTCTGTAGCTGGAGTCAGGTGAAAGGCAACTGTACATTAATGTCTCTCTCCCACTCTGCCTCTCTCCTTTCCCCTCTCTCTAAAAATAATAAATTTTTAAAATCTTAAAAAAGAAATCTTAAAAAAAAAAAAAAGTACATTATACAGTCACCCAAAAAAAAATTAGGGCTTTCCTTACTCCATTGCATAAATATACTGCTTGAATATTTTATAATAAAGCTATACTTGTGTATTGGTCTTTCAAATAGAAAAACTTCATGTGAATTATTTGCAACATCTAGAAGAGTGGTAGTGAAGCATTTATAGGATCAGGAAATCTGATATTCAAAGGCTACCTAACTGGGAAAACTGATAAATGACACCGTTCTGTCTAAAGAGAGGGAATTGTGATGATTGGTGGCCCTTTTTCTGCTACCACTCACCTTTTTCACCATGACTTAATGACAGAATGGGATGCCTCAGACCTTTGAATGCCATTGCCCCTTGGATCATTTTGGTCAACAGAAAAAGGCACATAAGTAGAAGGATAATTAGAGCTGTTTTTGGAGAGGCTTCTAAGTATGAGGCAGAGTTGAAGTAATTTATATATCAATTATACACACATATTTTACCTTTGAATATCATGGGCTTGAGGTGAGAGTGGGTCCATTTATACATTTTTTTTTCAATAAATCATGTAAACATTTTCTCTTATGATTTTCTTAACAGTTTCTTTTCACTAGCTTACTTTAAGAATACAATACATAATACATATAACAAACAAAATATGTGTTCATCTGACTTATCAGTAAGGCTTCTGATCAGCAGTAAACTATTAGTAGTTAAGGTTTTAGAGAGTCAAAAATTATACATAAATTTTTTTATTGTGTAGGGGAGGATAGGCATTTCTTACCTCTGTGTTGTTCAAGGCTTAATTGTACACACACACACACACACACAAGGGGGACCCCAAAAACAGAATTTATGTCTAAAAAATTTTGTATTTATTCTTACATGTTTAAATTTCAGTTATTTTCAATGTACCCTCCATCTGATACAATACATCTGTCTATCAAGACATTTTTCCTACAATATATTTTAACAGCTTTTGAACTTGCCAACTTTGATACCTTTTAGTGCTTCTACCATTTTTTGTTTCATCTTTTCCACATAGGAAAAACATTGTCCTTTGAGGACGTTTGTCATCCAGGGAAAAATAAAAGTTGCTCCAGGCAAGATTGGGTAAATAAGGAGGGTGAAGCATAAGGGTCATGACATTTTTGGTCAAAAGCTGCTGAACACTCAGCACAGTGTGGGCAGGTGCACTCATAAATCACCCATCATGAAATGGGCAAACATGTTGGAAGAGTCTTAAAAAAAATCCATACTGAAGCCAAATGCAACCCATCACAACAATGCTGGCTGGTACATGAATACAGATGGGTTCTTAAAACTCTCATCTAGTGGGGAAAGCCTGTACTACAAGGGGCCTGCCCTCCAGAAGATAATTCTGATTATTTTTAATGTATACATATCAATTTAAAAGATGAACT
This sequence comes from Noctilio leporinus, assembly GCA_004026585.1. Lineage (NCBI taxonomy): Eukaryota > Metazoa > Chordata > Mammalia > Chiroptera > Noctilionidae > Noctilio > Noctilio leporinus. The sequence goes on from PVIW01014516.1 coordinate 7,961, forward strand.
ACATAGGAAGATGCAAGGAAAAAGAGAGACTCAATAAAAATTCCTTAGAAAAATCTCTTGCCTATCATCATTCACTAACTTTCTACAATAAGAGATTGTCTTACTCAACATACAAAACTTAGCACAAATGAGGGTAAAGACCTTTTGCTGACAATGCAAATCACAAATCCTTGCTTGGGGTGCTGGTTATACCTATAAGAGGCCTGGCCTCTATCCAAGTGTGACTAAATCAGACCTCAGGGAATGGGGCCCTAGAATTAGTAAACTCCTGAGGTGAAGTGAGGGATCTAAAAGGTTTCATCCACTAGTGGGGTTTTCTTTCCCAGGACTGTGCACCCCAGCAACAAAGAGAGACTTTTCAGAAAGAATCACCTCATTAGATCACAAACATTGAATGAACTGAATGAAAGAAAATAGTGCTGTACTACCTACCAGTAACACCATCTAGATTTTAAGGCTGAGTTGCTTACTCATGGAGAAATAACCCACTGTAACACAACTTAGAAATACTACCAGTCAAACCATGTCTCCTAATACATAAAACACTGATATGTTTGGACTGACACAAAGGCATAAATACTAGACATGACTGTTTTAAGAGAATTACACCACATTTAACAGCTGAGCCAGGCAATTTGTTATTCTTTAAAGGTCTGTCATCAATTTTATACTATTCCAAAAAGTCAGTCTTGTTCTACAACCCCCATCTGCTTTAAATCTAACAATCACTTATTGACTGTGTTTTGCAGGGCTGGCACTTCACTGAGAGCTATGCAAGTGAGGGTAGATGGGATTCATATTCCCTGGGTGCCTACTTTGTATTAGGTAACTGGGACTTTAAATTGCATTATTGTGCTTTTTGAGAGACTTCGTTTAAAGGACCCTATGCTAATACTGGAAATGAAAATCATGTTCATAAAAGGTTAGTAATTTCAAGGTTAAATGTCCATGTTATAATTTTATGGAAGGTAAAAATCACCTGAATTTAATAATATCTTATGTAGAAAAACATACTGGAAGAATATATATTTTTTCCTCCAATATTCAGGTTATCTTGATACCTAATGAGTTTCTGGATTTATGTTATCTTTTCCTTTTATAATATTATATTTATCTTTTTATAGTGGCATTTATCTCCCAGGATAGCATACAAAAATTAGAAGTCTGATTTATAGAACATAGATTTTTATGAATGTCATGATGCCTACTCACATATAAGAACAGGGTATTCTTTCTCTCAATGGCTCATTTCAAAGGGCCAACAACATTCATACAGAATAACTATGTGAGATCCAGTTTGGGGAATCTTCAGGAATATTCTCCCGAAAGGCACAAATTCTCCTGGCCATGTTAGATATGTCCCTCTCCTGATAATGAGGGACCATTGTTCCCAAGTGTATTATGCCATAGGTAGCTGTACTCTGTCTTGTAAAGGCAGCTCCCTATTTGAACAAGAAGAATGAAGAGCATATACAAATCCTGTACTTTTAGTCAGGAGTCCCGCTGCCTATACATAAGAAATGGGTATTCCCTGAACCTATGGCAAAAGAAACATGTTGCTTTATTTAAGATGTAGAAAGATTGTCTGGCAAGGATCCTCACCTCCACCTTCCAATTAAAATAAGGTTAAGCCTTGGTAAGATGGTGATAGGGTTTATAATTTGTTTCACTGTCTCTACCCAGCAATTCAGAGCGCAGCAGGTAAAGCTACCTCTTTTCCCTTTCATCCACTATCACAAGAAAGAAAAAACAGAACACAAGGTCTTTTAACAGGTCTCTGCCACCTGCAGGTCTTGCAAGTAGTGTTGGTAATATCTACATGTCATTTGGGTATTACATTTACTAAAGAATAAGGATATGTGAATACCTCTGACCATGACCTATTCTCTTGCGGTTCTAAAACTTCTAACTGAATTCAGTTAGATAATCAAAACAGCCTCACCTGGAAAGTCATTCCTGATTGACGGCAATCAGGAATTTTTAGGAAACAACCCTATCTAAGATATAATATATTCTTCAACCTCCTATCATTTGCTTTCCTATTCTGAGACTTAAGACAGCCTTCAAAATATACCCCAAGACCTAGACCACCACCAATCAGACAATTTATCATTTCTTTTACCATATAAAATTCCAAGTTTTTTTAATTTTCCTTCTACTGGTGAGCATATACACAAAAATTTTGAGTTACATAGATTTTTTAATAACATATAAACAAGCATCCTTTACCTTCTTCATATCTATCATTAGTTTTAATCAGTCACAATCAAAACTTTAATACATGAAGAGTTTTTGTTGGTGATAAGGATAAATGTAGAATCTGAGGAGATAGTCACCATCAAATGGAAGCTTTAAACTAGTAAAATGAGAAAAGTTGTAATGCACACAAAGCTACTCAACTTAAGAGAGGGGCAGCTCTTTGTACTAATTCCTCATTAAGATACAAGAAAGAGGAAGTATGGACAAATTCTAGAGCTTTATGCCCTTTAACACAGCTCTCTTTGATTCTGCCTGAATTGGGTCACTATAGCCTTGGGCCTCTGCCAGACTAATGCTTATTAACAGTTAACAGGGAGTTATTTTTAAGTATAGCGCCACTCAAGAACTTATCATTCACACTAGGTTATTCAAACTACAATTTCTGGGAAAGAATATAGATGCTGAGGGAAGGGCAAATGTTAGCTAAATGGGTAAAGCTGATGTTAAATTCTCTCAGTATTATTGGTTTGCTTCTCTTTCAAGGGGACCTAAAGAAATTCCTGCCACAGCAGAAATTTTGCAGAAGCCAACTGCAAACACAAAAATGACTTATTAGGAAACACCTTGGTTTGTACTTTTTCCTTTACAGCATATTAATTAATTAGTAACAAAGGCTTTTTGAAAGGGGAATAAGAGATGTCTCATTGCAATAGATAAATTATCAGTATTAATAGGGTTAGGTGTAAATAATCTTAATATTATTTATAATATTTACATGCATAATCCTGTAAGAGTTGAAACACTAAACTAGAAATCAGTTCAACCCATTCCTGTCCAGAATATTTCTCAGGGAATATGATAAAATCAACCCATGAATACTACCTACCCAGCACCTAATATGAACACTGTAGTGAGTTTGGTAGGCATAAAAGAATATAAATAGTGCATTAAAGTGGCTAGAAAGATCTAGAGGTACAACAGAAGTTTAGTAAATGTGAATAATCAAAAAGAAACTGACAAAACCATCATCATAAAAAGGAGAGCTTGACAGAGTGCCCTGGACTTGGACAAATTAAGAAGTACAAAATTAAAGAATTTAATGCCTATAATAATACTATCAACTAAATTTAAGAGATTTATCTCCATTAAATTATATACTGTCTACATATCACATTTACATTCCTTCAAATGTCAATAGAACATTTATCAAGCGCCTATCAGTAGATGAGTGGATTAAAAAGCTGTACTATATTTATATGATGGAATATTACCATGCTGTAAAAAGGATGGAAATCTTACCTTTTGTGACAGCATAAATAAACCTGGAGAGTATGATGTTAAGTGAAATAAGCCAGTCAGAGAAAGGCAAGTAGGATATGATTTAACTTCTATATAGAATCCAACAAACAAAATAAACAAGCATACAAAATTAAAATCGACTCATAGATACAGAGAGCAAACTGACAACTGTCAGAGGAGAGCTGGGTGAAAAAAGCGAAGGGATTAATAAAAAAGTAATCTATAGACACAGTCAACAGCCTGGTGATTACCAGAGAGAAAGGGAGATGGACAGAAGTAGAAGAGGGTAAAGGGGAACAAATGGTGATGAAAGAAACTTGACTTGAAGTGGTAAACTAACAATATATTATACAGATGTACAGATGATGTATATCTGAAATCTATATAATTTTATTAACCAATGTCACCCCAATAAATTCAAAATGTTTAAAAAATGAAAAAATAGCATATAAATTCAATGATAAAGAAAACCTCAATACATTCCAAAATGTAGAAATTCTATAGTTTATATTTGCTGGCCTCAATGCAATAAAACATAAATGACAAAAAAAGTCAAATAAAAATAACAGATAGAACATAAGACTCATTAAAGAACAATACACTTTGATCAAAGGTGTTTGGTTCAGAAGTATGAATAGTTCAATATGATAAACACTATAGATGTAATTCATTATTTTTAAAAGTCAAGCAGAAAAATTAAAGATTCCCTTTTGATTTAATAGATGTAGAAAACTGCAAGTCAAAGAATACATTTGTGATTCACTGAAAATTAATATTATTAAATAAACTAATGTTATATTTAAAGGTAAAACACATAACTTTCTCCACTGAAATCTAAAATAAACAAAAAACAATGAACTAAGTAAAATAGCATTCTTCAATTTTGTTCTGGAATTTAATATAAATAATAAACAATATGTATATTGGCAAAAAAGAAAGCATTGTGTGCAAATGTGACAGTCTACCTTGAATATGCAAGAATCAATGGACAACTATTAAAACTAGTATGTTCAGTATGGTATATACAGAGTGGGGTGAAAGTAGGTTTACACTTGTTTATATGGAAAATAATATAATAATTAATAATACTGCAGGAATAAGCTCTTTTAGTCACAACTGTAAACCAATTTGTCCCATCCTGTATTTACAAAATAAAGATAAAAATTATATTATGTTATATTGTCTATAATTATTAGCAATAATGTGATACATGTAAAATTTCAGATTCTTTTATTCTTTAACCAGTGTGTAGTTCCAATAAATTCACCACCAAACCAACTTCAACATACTGTAAAGAAAAAATTATCTATCATTTATAATTGCCAATTTGCTGATGTGGAAAAAAAATTATGAAAAATGAGAGCAGTGCACTTTTACATCTCCAGAGTGTGCAATGAGTGGATCAAAATGTAAACACCATGTCTAAAATGTCACTTTTAATGGCATCTCATATTATTTAGAACTACTCTCTTCTTGTTCTTTAAACCCAACTTCTGGTGATAGAAGACGTAACTTTGGTAATTTAAAGAAGTTGGTCCTCTTTCTGTACACTGTATATACTTACTTCTTCTACCTGAATCACATTTCAGAACTTATTCAATTCAAAATTATTCTTTCTATTGGGGCTATTTGTCTTCCTTCAGGAGGGTTTCTTCTCTGCATCTTCTTTCCAAGAAGATATCTGGACACATAAGCAAGTTTACAGGGCCTCACAGTTTAGAGAGAAGCTTAGAGAGAGTTTACTCACCTATGTAGGAGTGTCCACTGATCCAGGTTCCATGATGGTTTGACTAGTCCTTGATCGTCTAGCTCCAGCACCTTTAAATGCAGTTGTTCCCTTCTGATTCATTCTCTCCTCTCTTCCTCTCCTCCTCCCTCTTCCACTCTCTCTTTCCCCAACCTGCTCCCCCTCTTCCTTATCTATTTCTCTTTCTCCATTCTTCACCCATCTTCTTTCTTCTCTTTTTGAGTATTATACACCCCAAAGACATATAAGCACACCTCTACCTCAACTTTCATAAATTTTTTCACACCAACAAAAAGAATAGTTTGTAATGCAATAAACTGATATACCAAATCCCCCTAGAAAGACTTCTAAACCTGCCCTTAGCTAAATTTTGCCACTGTAAGAGGAAATTTGTGTTTCAGTGGAAAACTGCATATTGTCTAGACTCTGGGTTCTCTGATTCTGATTCTGTAAAAGCTAAATTATACTTCTGCAAATTCAGGATAACTGATAGCAAGGTACATTCATTCTTGTCTATACATGTATAAATACTGTTCTATTGACACTGACTCAGATGAACATCCTTTATAGATGTTAAATCTTCTCCACTATTTCTTCAATTTGTTCATCTTTATGCCACTCTCCAACAGGAAATCCAGTTTTGCCTGCCTCTATTTACACAGTAATTTCAATATTCTAGGTCTATTTATTTGTCTGTTCTTTGAATACTCTTTTTGAATAAGCCTTAGCATTTACCTGATTTCTTTGTTTATTATGAGTTTAATAATGCTTTTAATTTGTTTTCATTTTATGTCTAGATGAAAGTCACAGTTTTCCTTTTGTGGAAAGTTACCTTTTAGCACTACTCTTGTGTATTCTAGGGACCTTTGTCATTCTCTCCTGTCATCTCAGAACTGAGGCACTAGTACAGTGAGGAACTGCACCTATGGGAATTCCAGACAACTGAAATTGTCATGCAGAGGGGATTTGTAACGAGATATTATCCTGCTCCAGAAGGACTGTGGAAGTTAGTAGGGAAGGTTTCCACCAAAGTTGGGCTTAGCATTTATTGACTATGAAGACCAAGATGTAAAATTGTAACACTTGCCTAATGATAATACACTTTGTCCTTCAGTAGTAAGGAGTTTCAGAATGTGCCTCCCTAGATGTGCCATTGTGGAATGTGAATTAGTTTAAGCTGAATGCAATAGAGACCCTGAGAACCTGTGAGCTCAAGAGAAACTTTTACTTCTCCCTTAAAGAATGTAAATGGGGAATCTTGCCCATAAGAGTTATTAGCACGTAACTTTTTATGACCTATCTATGTGGCAAGGCAAACTTCTAATTACTGAACACGGCTCTTCTTAGTGTCCTGTGAATTAACATCCCCACTGAGGCCCCAGGCACCTTACCACATTTCTTGGTTTAGAATATCAAATTACCTTATTTTACCTTTCTGTCTCTGAGCCTCTCATGTATGTGAAGTCTCTGACTCTTGTATGTATGTGGAGTTCCCACACATAGGTATATAATTAAATTTGTTCATTGTTCTCCTGTTAATCTGTCTCATGTTGATTTAACTATTACACTAGCTAAAAGAACCTTTACGGATAGAAAAAAATTTTACTCCTCCACCGTGGGTGACTGAATTTGCAATGAGTAAGTTGGACCTCAGCACAAATATATTTCCCAACTAGAGGTGGGTGACAGGAATCTTGTTTCAATGATAGCATGATGAACAGGTATAATGCAACCTAATGGGCACAATGATTTCTCAACCCTGAGATTAGCAGATATCCTCAAGACATATCACCTATTATATAGCAATAAAACACAATATAAAATGTCTAATATTTTATTACCTAGAAGAAGGTGGTCCTTATTTATGACCAGCAGCATATCAATATAGCTACCAAGACTGGAGAAAATGCTGGTGTTTACTGACCCATAACTGTTGACATGAAGGCTTTAGGTTTAAAAAAAAAAATCCTTTCTAATCAATTTAGAAAACAACCCTACTGTATCCATTAGAGATGAAGAAATTAAAATGTGTCTGCTGTCATATACCCTTTACCTTAGGAGGTAATTTGCTACACAGGGTGCTGAAAAGTTGGTGGGTACCAAAGAATATGATTTGTGATGGGTTGAGGTTTAGGAGATCCAAGAATAAATCACAATGCACATTATGCAAAGCTTAGTGATCACTACCTTAGGACTCATCATCAAGCCATTTGAGGCCTCAATGTTGGCAATGCTAACGTTTATAGAAAACAAAAGCTCATTTTATGGCTATATATTTACCAACAAAAATACTGGAAGTCTTTGATAAAAAAATGTATTAGATGACTTTGTAGTAGTTTATATCTCTAATCTAAAAGAAAGTTTGGAGGTAATTTTCAATGCTATAGTTTAGAAATATGTTTTGACACAGAGTGTGTAGGGAATACTTTGGGATGGCCAATAAATATCCTTTTGGATCTAGCAGAACAGGAGCTGAGGATCAATGAATTGCCTTGTTAAAAGAGTACCAGATAAATAGCTTCTGGGTAGTTGTTGTCTTTCCAAAAGATATATGTTGAAGTCCTGATTTAAAAGTAGTTTATTTGAAGAGGTAGTCAATTTAAGATGAGGTTATACTAAATGAGAAGGGCCCTAGTTCAATGATTGATATCCTCATAAGAATAAGGAAATTTTGAGAAAGAGACACACAAAGAGAGTACCATGTAAGGATATAAAGCACACAAACACACATGACGAAAGAGGTAGAAACTGCATAAACCAAAGATTGCCAGCAACCACCAGAAACTAAGAAAGGCAAGAAAGAATTCTTCCCTAGAGACTGCAGAGAAATTGTGATACCCCTGATACCTTGATTTTGGACTTCCAGCCTCCAGAATTGGGAGAAAATAAATTTCTGGGTTTTTAAGCCACCCAGTTTGTGGTACTCTGTTAAGGCAACCCCAGGAATATAATACACTGGTATGGTAGTTTCACAACATGCCAATAATGTGAATACTTTGTAAGGAGTGATGAGTCAGACTCTTCCACTAGACATTGGTACCTAGGACATTAATGGTGCTGGAAATGAGCTAAGGTTGTTATACTCATTTTGGAGATAAAAAGTCTTTACAATAAGGAGGAAGGGGAATTATAGTAAATCTAAATGGGATGAAAAAAGTAACTTCTTCAGTAAATGCAGTAAGTGCCATTTAATTTTCGTTCCCTGGATGAAAGTTGTCATCATGGCCTATGAAAAAGGGAGTTGACATCACTCCAGTGGTGGTTTGTGGGGTACTTGAAATCTTTCTGTACTTTTTGTGCTCTGTCCAGATGGCATTATTTGATTTTACATAAGCTAAGTTCTCTCAGCAGTCATTGGTGATACAAATGTACCATATTCTTTAGTTGTACTGTGTTTCTTATAGAAATCCTGCTTCAGAGGAAGATTTGACTCTGATGGCATCTTTTTTGAACTGCTACATCTTCTCCAGTTTCTATTCTCTTCCATGTGTTTATCTTTGCTGAATAAAGTACTTTCGTTTCATACTGGGAATTGAGACCGGCTCTGTAAGAGTTGGGCAGAGTTCATCATATTAAATTATTTCAGCCCAGAAGATAGAAGTTCTGTTTAGCATGATTTCTCTCATTTAGGAAAGGGTGCTGAGAGCTGATAAGCACTGGGGCGGGAACTACAGCTAGAGGAAGCTGAGGCTGAGAATTGACTCTGTTGACAACTTCTTCTCCATGTTTGTTGAGGGGATACCCACATTAACAGGGCAAGTATCCCATTTCTATTTAGCGAGTGGCATGTCCTCACAGCTGCACTGAGCATTCTTCCACTTGCTGTTCCCAATCACTATAGAAAAGTGCTCTACCAGGATAGCATCACTGTCTCATGTGCTATTTTTCATTTCCTCAACTGAATGCTTCACAGAGTAAACTGTAGAAAGCATGTATCAGGAGAAGCTGAAAGTGTCACTGATGCTGTCTGTGCTAAAAAGTTGAAATAACAGAAATGTCCAACAGTAAAATCAAACCACCCAAGTGATGAGGGATCCAGAAAGCAAAATGAGGAAGTCATATCAATGAAAATCAAAGCATTTTATAGTGTTTGATGTTAAATATTGTCAACAGTGAGAAATTACCTCATCCCCAGCCCATTCAGCCACTATCCTCTGTGAAAGAAAAGGATTCAGGATGAAGACAAGTAAAAAAAGGAAATATATTACAGCAAGAGATTGTGTGATAAAAATCACTTCATTGTATTAAACCAGTCCCTGAACCATAAAACTGGGTGTCTGGTGAAAGTGCTTGAAGAAAACAGTGGCTGAAGATATTAAATGTATCATTACAATAGAGATAAAATTATCAGAGCCTTAATTTTTTTCTTCTTATATGAAAGGAAAATGTCTCTTGGAAAATGTTATCAATGTGAAAAGAGTATAAAAAGTTTAAAGAAATGAAAACATAAAGAAATGAAGCAATAAGTAATCGTTCAACAAATGTATCCACACTTCTTTGTCAGGGAATAGCATATAGTGATGAATAAACACAGACCCTGTTTGCATGAAGCTTATATAGTCTGGTGAAGTAAAAAAGATATAAAAATAACATTTGCATAAATGCACAGTTGTATAATCCAAGTTAATAATATAAAAGAAATAATAATGATAATAATGTCTAAAAAGAGAAAACGATTTCATGTTCCAAGAACTGTTTTAAGTTATTCATATGTATATTAACTCATTTAATCCTCTGAATCACCTTGGACAGTAGATATTACTTTTATCCCCATTTTATAATGGGGGAACTAAAATGCAGAAGGGTTGATTAACTTGCCCAGGGTCTCAAAGTTAATACATGGTAGATCCAAAATTTGAACCTTTTCTGTCTCCAGAGTTCATGAGACTAGCGCCTTATCAGAGATTATAATGTGGAGACAATACAGAGGGGACTGGCAGTGTTCAGGAAGGCCTCATTGAGGTGATGACATTTTTTTAAAGCTGAGACCTGAATAATGGTAGATAAAACCTTCTTCCTAAGTACATCAGGGAGTCATTACTGTCCCTGGTGGAGGGAAGAGCATGGGCTATCTCTAAGGCAGGAGTTTCCGGTGTAGAAGAGCACCAGTCTGTCTGCCTTGAGCATGACGACACCATAAAACCACCTAAGACCAAGACTGATGTAGGCTGGAAGACTAAAATTACACAGAAACTTCCACATGGGCAGAATTTTATGTTTTATCCCAAGTATAATGGGAAGCCTTTGGTGGGAGGGGAGGAGGTGAATAACAGTGGAATTGCATGTTTTACCTTTTGTTTTGAGTTTCTCACTCTGATTGTTGTGAGCTTTAAAATACTATTCCAGCCCTGGCTAATGTATCTCAGTGGATTGAATGATGGCTGTGAAACAAAGGGTCACAGTTCAATTCCCAGTCAGTGCACATGCCTAAGTTGCAGGCCAGGTCCCCAGATAGGGGCATTCAAGAGGCAACCCTACACTGATATTCTCTCTCCCTTCCCTTCTCTCTAAAAATAAATAAAATATATAAAATAAAATAAAATACTATTCCCAGTTTCTTAGTTCACATAAGTGTTATCCAAATGAATTATAATTTTATTTCAATAAAATAAATTATATTTTCTTGATCATTGGAATTATACTGAAATAATTTACACAAAAATCACAGAACTTAAAACTATCATAATAAAACTGGAAAATAAAAATAATTTAATAAAAATACAAATTATATGAATTGATTGAATTACTGATCTCTATAACAGGTTATAATAACTAACTTTGGGGGAAAATGATAATATTATTCAAAAAAGTAACAAAAAAAGTGCAGTTTAGAAGAAAGTGTGACAAGAAACTTTTCCTCAACTTTCAAAAAAATAGTTCCAGTATTAAATTCATATAGAAGACTGATGAAAGCCCCAAACTCAGTTTTTAAACCTTAAAACTGATAGAAAGCCCTGAGGAACATAACACACACACACACACACACACACACACACACAGAAGATCTGACTCAATTGTTAACATGGATGTGAAAATCTAAAGAAATTATTAGAAGAGTTCAAATATATAGTAACAGAAGAAAACTAGACTTTGGATATTGAACACAAAACTGAGTATATAGATACCAAATTATGATACTGTAAACCTAAAATTTATATAAGGTGATTACCTAACATGACCTCAATAAACTTAACTTTTAAGAAGTAGATTATTAGAACATGGTCAGAAGAGTGTAGTGAGGAATCCCTTCAGTTTAACAGCTGGAAATCCATAACTATACTATAGTTATATAGTATATAAATTGTTAAGGGGAATCAAATAATCAACTACATAGTTTCCCAAAGAGTCAATTAATACATTTTAACATCTTCTAAGAAGAAATAAAAAGTATTTGTAAATTGACAAAAGAAGCATACTTATTGAAATGATAAAAAAAATATTTATGTTGCTGGTGATACAGAAGATAAAGCTCCAGCCTGTGAACACAAAAGTTGCTGGTTCATTTCCCAGCCAGGACACAATAACCAGGTCTCCAGCCAGGTCTGTAGCTGGAGGCAGGTGAAAGACAACCATACATTGATGTTTCTCTCCCTCTCTCCCTCCCTCCTTTCCCCTCTCTCCAAAAATAATAAATAAAATCTTAAAAAAAAAAAAAAGAATATTTGTGTTAAGTCGAAATTTAGCAATATTCTTAAGAATAAAGCTCCCATAGAAAAAAATGGGGGTAAGGTAGAAAAAGGAATATTATTTATAGTCATTATTATCTTCAGACTCTAAAATATAATATACATATATCTGACATAATTCAAACTGTGTGAAACTTCCCCAGGAAGAATAATCAGGTAAACAAAACAGATTGAAAATCCAAATATACATAAATATCACTATTAAGTAATACAAATTATGGTATGAGTCAGTAAGGAAAAGATAACTAATAAGTAATCATTTATTTTCACCTCAAGTAATAAGGGATTAGCTTCTGAAATATATAAGAAACACCTTCAGTGTAATAGCACCAAAACAAATAACTCAATTTAAAAATGGACAAATGACTGGAACAGATTTTTGCAAAGAAGGCATACAAATGATGAACAGGTATATTAAAAAATGTCAAAGATAATTATCAAGGAAATGCAAATAAACGTACATAAAATATCACCTCACACCAATTAGTATGGCTATTTTTTTAAAAAAGATAATTATTGGCAAATTTGTTGAGAAATTAGCACCTTTGTAAGAATTAAAATTGTGCAACAGCTATGGAAAACCATATGGAGAGTCCTCAAAAATTTTAAAATAAAAATATTATCCAGGAATCTTATTTCTGAGTATATATCCAAAAGAATTGAAACCAGGGTCTCTTGGACTTCCATGTTCATTGTAGCACTGCTCACAATAGCCAATAAATGGAAGCAACTCAAGTGTCCGTTATATGTATAAAGAAAATGTGCTATACACACAATAGACTATATTATTCAGCCTTAAAAAAGAAGAAATTCTGCCATTTGTGACAGCATGGATGAACCTGGAGGACATTGTGCTTAGTGAAATAAATCAGTACAGAAGGATGAACACTGCATGATTCCACTTATCTGAGCTATCTAAAGTAATCAAACTCATAGAAGCAGAGAATACAGTAGTGATTTCCAGGGGGTTGTGGGTGGGGAAAATGGGTATAAAGTTTCAGTTATGCTAGATGAATAAGTTCTAGAGAGTTACTTTACAATATTGTACATATAATTAACAGTATAGTATTGTGCACTTTGAAATTTAAGAGTTTAAGAGGGTAGAAACCATGTTAAATGTTCTTGCCACACACAAATTTGATGTGATTATTGTATTATGGGTGTAGTGTTTGCATATGCCAAACTTTCACATTAAATATGTGCATTCAGTTATATATCAATTATATCTCAATAAAGTCTTATTTGTTTATTTATTTTTAAAGATTTATTTATTATTTTCAGATAGAGGGGTAGGGAGAGAGGCAGAGGAAGACAGACTTTAATATATGGTTGCCTTTCACCTTCCTCCAGGTACGGAACTGGCTGAGGACCTGGTTTGCAACCTGGTTATTATGCCCTGGCTGGGAATTGAACCAGCGACCTTTGGGTTTACAGTCCAGTGCCTATCCACTGTGCCACCAGCCAGGGCCTAATAAAGTCTTTTTTAAAAAGAAAAAATTGGGGGGACAGAGGGGAGCAAAAAGGGGATGGATGTAATACAACAACAATATAATTGAAAAAAAAAAATTGAAGAACCATGATGGCGGAGGAGTAAGTGAAGCAACACCAATCTCCTCCCAACACCAAACTGGAATTATAACTTAACTGGGGAGAAATCATCCAGAGTAACCAACAGAACACCAACTGGAGAGAAGCCTTATTGCCACAGACAAAACAGAAGAACCGATTCATCACTACCTGACCAGTAGGAAGTGTGGAGATGCAAGAGGGCTGGAGAGGCTCCCACAGGCAGCAGCTAAAGGGACAAAGAAACATCTCAGCAGCCAGGGGTTCCACCTGAGAAGGGTGGGATCTAAACCCCCAACTGAGCTTTCCAGCCTATAGCAACAAAGCTGAGAGTAAAAAGCACAAGCACCCAGCTGTGAAAAGCAAAAAGCCACCAGGTTTAGCTGGCTTGGCAGAGAGACTGAGTTCTTAAAGGAACCACACAGGAAAATACAGAGGCACCCACCTACCCTGGGCTCCAGCAGAGAAAGGGGAGAGTGGACTAAAGACACTTAAAGAAGGATTTGGGTCAGTGGCTTTAAGGGGAGAGTTGAGGGAGCAGCCCATGAGTCCACCTCAGACCCATCCCCCATATAGTCAGCAGACCACTCTTCTCCAAAGGGCAGGAGCCTGAGGGGAAACCACAACCCCCCCCCCATAGGAATTAATCCACTCCACTCACCAGTGCCTAAACCTGACCTCAGATCATAGGTTGATTTGATTAACAACTGAATTCATCTGCCCTGCCCAGAGGTGCCTAAAACTGACCACTGATCACAGACTGATTGGATTAACAGCTAAAGGAGACAAAGACAATGCATCGCTGGCAGTCTCTAACTGGCTAACAGGGCTCAAACTGGGACGTGAGCCGATGACATCAAGCACAGATCCAGGAAGTAAAAAAAGTGCACCTCTACACCATAGGAGGTCACACCACTAAGATAGTAAGTCAAAGCAGACCAATCCAAGAAGCAGAAACAAACAAGAGCCACCTAAAATGGGGAAACAAAGAAATCAACCCTCAGTCAAAGGAAAGGAGGAATCCCAGAGAGAGTGCAAAATGAAAGAGGCAAGCACACTAACAGACATAGAATTCAAAACAGTGATAATAGAGAAACTCAGTGAGCTAAGCGAGTTCAAAGAAAACTACAAACTACTCCAGGGGAACTACAAAAAACTGAGAACCCTCGTGCACTGTTGGTGGGAATGCAGGCTGATGCAGCCACTGTGGAAAACCGTATGGGGTTTCCTTAAAAAACTAAAATGGAACTGCCTTTTGATCCAGCAATTCCACTACTTGGACTATACCCAAGAATCCTGAAACACCAATTCACGAGAACCTATGTTCACCTATGTTCATAGCAGCACTATTTACAATAGCCAAGTGCTTGAAACAGCCTAAGTGCCCATCAGTGGATGATTGGATCAAAAAACTTTGGTACATTTACACAATGGAATACTACATAGCAGAAAGAAAGAAAGAACTGCCCTTTGCAACAACATGGATGGAACTGGAAAGTATTATGCTTAATGAAATAAGCCAGTCAGTGAAGGACAAATACCATATGATCTCACCCATTACAGGACAATAATGAACAAAACTAACAACAAGTAAAACAGAACCAAATATATGAATACAGTGAATAGGCCTTCAGTGGT
The DNA here is from genome assembly GCA_004026585.1 of Noctilio leporinus. NCBI lineage: Eukaryota > Metazoa > Chordata > Mammalia > Chiroptera > Noctilionidae > Noctilio > Noctilio leporinus. The sequence goes on from PVIW01014516.1 coordinate 23,096, forward strand.
CAGGGGGAAGGGGGGTGGGGGGAGGGGG
>PVIW01014517.1:0-23122 GCA_004026585.1 Noctilio leporinus
ACAAAAAAAAAAAAAAAAAAAAAAAAAAAAAAAACAAACAAACAAAAAAACTAAAAATGAATGAAGAGGTCTTAAGAGAGCTGCAGAACATGAAATGTAATAACATCCATATCATAGGGATACCAGAAGGAGAAGAGGAGGAGTAAGGGATAGAAAACCTGTTTGAAACAATTATGACAGAAAACTTCCCGAACTTGAGGAGAAAAAAAGGCATGAAAGTTCAGGAAGCACAGAGGGTCCCAAGGAAGATGAACCCAAACAGGCCCACTCCAAGACACATCATCATGAAAATGGCAAATTTCAAAGACAAGGCGAGAATCCTAAAAGCAGCAAGAGAGAAACAGCTAATAACATACAAGAGGGCTCCTATAAGGTTATCAGCTGATTTCTCAACAGTAACACAACAAGCTAGAAGGGAATGGCAAAAAATATTTCAAGCAATGAAAAACAAAGGCCTGTAACCAAGAATACTCTACCCAGCAAGGCTGTCATTCAACATAGAAGGTGAAATAAGGAATTTCCCAGACAAAAGAAGTCTAAAAGAAATACATCTCCACCAAACCAGCATTGCGAGATGCTAAAGGGTCTGCTTTAAGAAGATGAAGAAACAGACAGATAAGAACACAGGTACAAAGGAAAAAATAGATAATGAATAAGTACTTATCAATAATAATCTTAAAGGTAAATGCATTAAATGTACCAATCAAAGTTGGATAAGAACCAACTTTAACTTAGGAATGCTTTAGAATGATCTTGTTACAAATAGATTTTACTAAATAAGGTACAATTTTGTATATTGTATCTGCATTACTGCAGGTTAAGTTTTCTTAGATTGGAATTATTTCACAATATGGGAAAATCATGTTCTGATTACTCAGAAAAATCGAATGCAGTTAAGGAAGAAGAAAAAAGTAAGAAAATGTGGATGTATATTACATAGAAGATATGCTGTCTTTCTTATTCACTGTTACAAAATATGTGCTTATTTGTGGGTGTGTAATATATAGATTTTGTTAGCAATTTATGTTTTAAAGAGCAACCAAGTGGTCATGGGTGTGCTGTGAAATCAGTCAATCTTTAGGTTAGAAAAGATTCTGAGAATGAAGACCAATTTGGATGGAAGTTGCAAACTACTAAACTATATGATTTGTGTATGTAGAAAATATATATTCTCATATTAGCATGTAAATTAGATGAGATTCTTTTCAAATAGATTGTGGAAATACACATTAACAATTATGAAGGCCTCCAAACTGGGGATGTTTGGGAAAAGGAATTAATGCTATAGTAAACTTTATTATTGAAATGTGAACATACCTAATCTCTACCTCAACAGACTCTTAAATAGTTCAGGGGTTAGTTTAGGACCACACCGAAAGTGAACCACAAGTTTAAAAAATAGCTAGAATACCATTATACAAAATTATTTAAATCCTAGGGATTTTTTTTTTACCTCAATTTAGTAGACATAATAATTTCTACTCTGAGGACTGGCTGAGCACTGCAAGTGCCATTATTTCTGAAGGCTTCAACTTGTAAAACACATGTAAAGGAAAAACAGAGGGCACTGAAAGAAGTAAGATCTGTTCACTGCCTAAATAAATAAATAAATAAATAAATCTACTATTTAAGAAGTTGTAGTTCCAGTAGCTTAAAATAAAGTTGACTTATATTATTTGAGGGGGGAAGATCTGACTCAAAAATCAAATTCCTTTTTTACTATGGGTTTGGCACTGTCTAGGACAACTTTCACAAAAGTGAGTTCTGCAATACACCATTTCTGTGATATATTTCACAAAAATAGCATTCCAGAGTAAAATCAGTATTAAAGACGAAAAACTGCTTAATCTTGCTACAATATATCTAAAATACAATCATTTAACATGTAATAATTATGTAAGCTATTGACACATTTTAAATTTTTTGTAATAACTCTTCAAAGTCCAGTATGTACTTTAAACATGTGTAAAAATAATGTACATTTATAAATGTATTTTTGCGTATGTTTGGTAATACTGCAATTCATATTACTTAAGAGTAATTCTTTAAACAAATGAATTAATGTAGGCATTTTGAAATAACAAAAAGAAAACTTTATATTAATATGTTTTGAGATGCTGACAGAAGGCAGTAATTAAATGGTGAATTGTCTAGATGTGAAAGGGGGAAAAAAAGTACTCATTGGTGGTTATAGACTAGACGGGGCGATGTTAAGAAGAATAAAGGAAAGGAGAAGCCAAAGAACTTACATGCATGACTCATGGACATGAACCAAGGGGGACACTGCTGGAGGGAATGGGAGGCACCATGTGAAGGGGGGCAAGGAGGGAAAAACTGGGACTACTGTAATAGCAAAATAAATAAAATGCATTAAAAAATAATAAATACGTAAAAAAAAAAGACTGAGTACTCATAATGTATAATTTCTACAAATCCAGAAAAATAAGACTAAAGCAAAATGGGCAAAGGACATAAACAATAATTTCACAAAAAATATGAAAGCTATGACCAAAAGTATACAAAAAGATAGTTAACGTTATTTGGAACCAGAAAAATGCAAATTCAGACTACAGGTAATACTTTACAACTGCCAAACTTGTAAATATTAAGAAATCTGACAATATCAAATTGAAAAGGATGCAGAATAACAAGAACTCTCATACATTGCTAGTAAGAATGTAGCTGGTAGAATCACTCAGAAAAAACAATTTGTCATTATCTTGTAAATGTATGCATTCATATACTCTGCAACCAAGAAATTCTACTGTAGAAATCTTAGGAATGCTTACATATTAATACCTATTTTACTCACTTCCTCTTAAGAAAATCTAGTAGATTTAGATCAAAGCTAAAGTTTAAGTTTTTTTTAAAAAACCAGACTCTGTTTCTAGATTGAAACAAACATTATATAGAAAAGGGACAGCTCCTTCTTTCTCTATGTGTCTGTGTGTGCGTGTGTGTGTGTGTGGTTTTTTGGGTGTTTTTGTCAGAATGGTTAAAATAATGTAGACCTGTATTTATTAACAAACTATCAGAAACTATGTAGCCTTATGAACCTTGTCTCAAATTACAGATATGGATAAACTGAGGTATTAATCTTTCAATCAGTCATATCAGTTTCAAAACACTTTAAATGAACTAATCATTGTAATTTATAATGTTAAAAAACTTTTAAAGTTTCAGAGTCATCTAGGTCAATATTCCACTCATTTTACCTGAATATCCCATTTGTGGTGTCCAACTTTTATAACCTGATCTCTGGGGATTTCCAGCAGGCAATGGAGTTTTTACTGTTTGAAGGTAATTATTGTCTTGTGCAGAAGATGTGCTTGTACCAAAAGTAAAATTTGATGCAAATGTGTTTTCTGCATAAGATCGTTTGTTTCCAAGGTATGAACCTAAATTCAAAAAATTAAGTATCAATTTTTCAAGCTCAGAATTATGCAATTTTGTATGAATCCCTATAATTTACACCATGTTCACTTTCTATAAAATTTCAACTGTTAATGATTTTTATTAATATAACAAATTATAACTAAAACATAAGGAAAGGTGCTTACTTATATGGCTTTTGCTTCTACAAGCTAAGGCCACTCTTGCTAAAATTTTAAATTACTTCGTAACCTTCAAATACATCAGATGTTTACTTAGTTTTTAAATTTTATTTTATTGTATTCATCAGATATGTTTACTTATGAGACTGCTTTTTCTCTGTTGACTTCTGCATTGAAATTCTCTCCTCCCATGTAAGTGTATACAGTATTGGATTCATCTGAATTCAGTTGCTTATTTACACTGTTGGAATATCACTTATTTTACAGGGTTGCATAAAACTTAAAAGAATATACAAAATCAGCTTAGCATAGCATCTTTTTAAAAAATAATGGGGCCCTTTCTTCATATTTCCTTTTACTTCCATGACAACCATCTATCCTGATTCTCCTTAAACCAACTTTTACTTTCTTTTGCCAGATCCTTTATCCTCTATCTGACTCTTAACTGTTGGTTTTCCAGAGTTCCATACTTTTTCACCACCTCACAAATCAACATTACACATTTTCTCTGCGCATCTCATCTATTATTTTTTTTTCTATTATATATCTATTTCCTAATACACCTTAAGCTTTCATATACAGCCTGAACTCTTCAACACTGTATACCACAGGTTGGCAAACTTTTTAAAAAAGGGCCAGATGGTAAATACAGGGTGCATGTGATCAATTGGCAGTATCTTTGCATTTCCTTATTTCACGTGCATAGTCATTTCGAAAAACTATGTTTCTAAGGTTATGATTTAACATCATTGTTTCAGATATAAAGTATTAAATTCTGAGAGCAACCATCATGTTGAAGGAATATGAGGTTAGAGCAACCATAATTTCTGGACTGCTTGCAGGGAGAACTGCTAAGGAAATTGTGGACTTCGGTAACATCCCTTTAAGTACAGTTGACAATGTGAAGGTGTATGATGCTGATCCTGATGTCATCACATCAACAAGGAAAATGTGTAAGGTACGCAAGGATTGCACAAGTCCAGATATTGTACACAGAATCCAGGAGATCATCAGTGAAGATCCAGGATGTTTACCTTGATGTTCTGAGAGAAGCAGTTGTACCGCGGATGAAGCAAGTCGCAAAAGGACGTCATTTTATCTTCCATCAAGATGGTGCACCAGCACGTAATGCCAAAAAGGTGCAAGAATTTCTCAGTGTCAATGTTTCTGAATTCTGATCAAAGGAAATCTGGCCGTCTAGTTCACCAGATGCAAATCCTTTAAACTATTACGTATGCAATGTTTGTGAGAGAGAAGTTAATAACCTCATTCCAATAAAGAAGCTGTTAAAGCTAAGATTGAAAGCATGATTATGTCCATGCATAAAAAAAGTTCATTAATGAGTGCTCAAGATTCTTAAGTTGAATTGAGTCTATTACTGCAGCAAATGAAGATTTTTTGAATTTTTAAAATGACTATGTTTACATATTTACATATAAGAATAAATTTCAAAATATAACACTTTGATGGTATGTTTATTTCACTAAAATTTTGCCAATTGATCACACGCACCCTGTATAAGCTCACCACTCCTATCACCAAACTGTATGCAAATTCTATCATTTTGTCACTACAAATGCCTCTTGAACAGATGTTTGAAGTATGCAGGTCCTTATAAGTGTATTTTTTTTCAATAAATACTATTAATATATTCTCTTATGATTTTTTAGCTTTATTCATTTTATTGCCTATCAGTGTGAATATACAAGTTATTTAATCAGATTTTCTTAATAACATTTTTTCTCTACCGTACTTTATAGTAAGAATACAGCATATATGTATAAACATAAAATACATATTAACAGATTGTTTATATTATCAGCAGTAAGGCTTTCAGTCAACAGTAAGCTGTCAGTAAAGTGGGTTCCAAAAGTTATTTATGGATTGGCAATTGGGTGAGGTTGGTGACCCTACCACTGCCCCACACCCGGTTCAATGACCAGCTGTTCTTTTTTGTGTGTGTTGGGGGTGGGGAGTGGAGGAGGGAGGGACAGTACACCCGACATTTCAAGCTTCATCAGACCATAGCCATCCACCATCACCGCCTGTAACATCGGTTTGGAGAGTCCCGCCTTTTCATCACTCAGCTCGTCAAACTGCTGGCGCACCAGTTGGCACCCTCCAACCCAACCACAACTGCAGTCTCTGTGCTACCGGCCACCCCTCCCTGAACCTCCAGCAGCTGCGGGCCTGCCCCCTGTGCGGGATCCACCCACCTCTCCCCTCCTTGCCTTGAGTGGGCAGCGTGCTTGGTGCAAGACGAGGCCGACTGCCGCTGCTGCTGCGGTCGCCTGCGGCCCCAGACGTGCTGGTTGGGGTGGTGGCCCAGGCCTTGGCTGAGGGGAGGCTCTGGGGTGTCTCCTGGGCTGGGAAATTGTAGCGGGGCCCGTGGGACGGAGCCTCTACCGATGACAGGGAAGCTGCGGGGCCTGAAGGCGAGGTGGATGAGATCCCGGGCCTCAGCATCTTCACAAACCAGTAGACTTCTCAACCCAGCCCTCGGCCCTCCTACCGAGGCGACGCTGGAAAAGGCGGGAGGACGCGACGCAGACGCAGACGGGCGCAGCCGGGGCGCAGGCGCGGAGCCACAGCGCGCAGGCGCACAGGGCTCCAGCTGGCGGCTCCCGCCTTTCCGCCTCCCGTAAGTGACGAGCTTCCCGCAGTCCTCAGTTGTGTCACCACCTCTGGCCTTGGTTAGGACCCTTATCGGGCGGTACCTATGCCTCAATCTGCAGGTTATCACCTAAGCTGAACTCTTCCTGGCCTACCAACGACCATCAATTTGGTGGCCTCACTATCCACGGAATATCCTATTTCCCTTATCCCAAGGCTTAATCGAACATTCCCCTCGCTCTCCCAAATACACTAGCTTCTTTTTGGTGCTTACACTTTATAGTACAACCCATCTAACATTGGTCTTTCAGCTAAATACAGGGAAAGGCTGATAACATCTTACAGAGTTAAGCATCCACAAGATCACGATTACTGCAAGATCGCCCTTTGATCAACATACACTTCTGTACATAATCGTATAATAGGAAACATTCTAGCTAATTTACACGCGGATACCCAATGTCAAACTCTAGCTTCTCAACATGCTTAGGTTGCAGGTAGGGTTCCATTGGGGGAATGTGGGAGGCTGAGACCAGTTGGTGCTTCCCTTACAATGCACTCTCTTCTCTTAAAAAAAAAAAAAAAAAAAAAAAAAAAAAAAAAAGTGTCTACAAGGACTTTTTCGTTAAAATTATCGGACTAGAGTTCAGTAAGCCATCATTAGACATGGGCGAACTTCAGTTGCATTTTAGTCTAATATAAAAATAGCCTTCACATCCTGATTGGTGTGACTTAGCAGGTTAGGAACTGTCCCAAAGCTAATGATGGCTGGTTCAATTTCTGGTCAGGGCACATGCCTGGGTAGCAAGCCAGGTGCCTGCATAAGGATATGTGTATAAACCAATTAGTGTTTCTCTCCCTTTCTCCCTTCCTTCCCCTCTCAGAAAATAAATCTTTAAAAAAATTGTGGTTCCTACCTAGCTTAGGGGGAAGAGTGGGGCAACAATCCCTTGGTAGTAAATAGCTGGTTTTCTTCCATAAAAAAAAAAAATAACTATTTTAATGGAGAAGTGTAGTCCAAATTGCAACCATATTCTAAAATGGATAACTGTCCTTTACCTCAATTACTGACCACCTCAGAATAACCATAAGCCCTTGAAATAATTCCCGGATTTCAAGAATCATTCATTTATTTTTGTGCATCTTTTAATTCTTATATGGGACTTAATTCTTATCAGTTAACAATCTCATTGACATAGACCAATTTACATGAATTATGTAAACATATGAAGAGAACACATGAATGCTTAATTTACAGATTACTGTTAGGGAAACTTAAATACACTGAAGCATAAACAAGATAGATCTTTATTTTATAATATGTATAATTTTACAATTTATTAAAATTAAATTCATATATAAAATATTAACACAAAGTCATTTTTAAGTTTGATAAGCACTTCAAATATAGATTGTTAGGATGACAAAATTATATGAAGCAAATTTTACATCAATAACTCTAGCTCACTAGTTCAGGTTGAACATTCACTCTTCGAAGCACTTCTTCAGGCATGCAAAAAACAGGATTGACAGGTTTAATTTGTTCTTCTCCCAAAAGGGACAATCCAGCAATTCCAAATAAAGTATGAAAAGGATCTACCTATTAAAAAATATTAAGAGGAAGAATTTAGTGAATGATTACAAAATGAAAACTTCTAAAACCCTAATTCTGAATGGCGGTTATAATGGCTTCAAATTGTGATGCTAATCATACACCATTTTGGTAAAGTGACAAGAAATTCCTGAAAACTTAATTTATAGTCTTCATACAGTCTCAAAAATTACCCAAAACAGCATCCTGCTTTCAAAGAAACACTTGGAAATACAACCCATTTCTAAGTCTGGAATGGTTTAGAAAGTGCAAGGCAAAACACTGAAATCAGTTACATGAATATGTCAGAAATATTACTTGCCATATCTCCTGGTCTATCTGCAAATCCTCCAGTTTCTTCATCTTGACATGCTAAAATGAAACTACGCAGTTTCTCTCTATCAATCCAATGAAGCCTTCCAATTATCTTTAGGGAAGCCAGCACCCACCATGAATAGCAGACATCTGGTAACTAGGAGAAAAAGCCACAGTTGCCACAATTTTTCTTTAGTCCACACATGGGGAGGAGTGGGGAGAAATCCAGGGATAGACTGATGTGCAGTGTTTGAAATGGTGAAATTCATTAACACAATTTGCTTAGAATTAGATAATCACTGGGAAAGAGAAGACCAAACACTCCAATCCTTCAGTACTTCATAACAAACATCCATTTACCTTTATTTCATCTGCAATGCATGAAGACCTGACTCACTCCCTTATCCAAGAAGCCGGTAGTAAGGCTCATAAAATCTACAGTGATGTATGTTGCATTTCCCCAGTTAGAACATTTACAAGTACTTTCCAGGTAGCAACACACCTGCTTAAAAATCACCTACATATAGCATGGCTCCTCAAAACATGGCTCCGTTTAAATAATGCTAAGATCCCACATAACACTGAATTAAGAATCTTCGTTTCAACAAGATCCTTGGGTGATTCATAGGCACATTTAAAAGTTGCCCTACACTGTGAAAGCTGGTTCCTGTCAATTGCTAACCCCACCCATTTTCTGATTTGTTTCAAGTTGCCCAGACAGAACCCAGGTAGCTCAGGAGGTTGGAAATTGTCCTGCAGAGTGAAAGGCCTCCGGTTTAGCTCTTGGTTAGGGCTTATGCCCAGGTTGCAGGCCAGGTGCATGGTTGGGGACATGTGAGAAGCCAACTCTCTCTCTCCCTTCCCCTACCCTCCTCCCAGCTCTCCTACAATCAATCCCCATCCTGTTGTCTATGCCCATGGGTCATTTATACTAACTCCTTAAAGGTATTGCAGGCTTTAAAAATTCTTGCAATACACCAGTTGCAAAATGCTGATCTACATCAGCACTTGCTCTTCAGGGTAATTTATCTACAGTAAGACTGTATGTCCTACAAAGCTGAAAATTATTTACTATCAGACCTTTATACATCCAATTTAGAACATAATGTGTAATAACTAAACAGAACTATTTAGAGCATAATGTATGAGAGTTGAGCAAACTGTGAAGGAAAACTATTTCCCCTTCTTCCAAGTGTCAAAAAGAAATTTTTCCATTGGGGCAAAAGATAAAAATTTTGAATGAAGTTTAATCCATTTTTTAAATCCTGACCTGAGGACATGCTTACTGATTTTAGAGAGAAAGGAAGGGAGGGAGAAACATCAATTTTCTGTCCCTATACATACCCAGACAGGGATCAAACTCACAACCCATTAGTGCACAGAACGCTGTTCAAACTGAGCCACTGGCCAAGGTAACATTAAAAAAAAAAATCTCTATATTAAACAAATGTATTCATGTTAACAGTGGTCTGGCTCCCAGATATAAACCCTTTTAATGCATAACTTGGTATTCCTCCAGAAGTGAAAGGAGGGAAAAGACCCTTTAATAATTCATGGCCCTGGCTGGTGGCACAGTGGATAAGTCACCAGCCTGAGAACCCAAAGGTCGCTGGTATGATTCCCCAATCAGGGTATATAACCAGGTAGCAAGCCAGGTCTCCAGCCAGCTCTGTGGCTGGAGGCAGGTGAAAGGCAACCATGCATTGATGTCTCTCTCCCTAACCACCTCTCCAAAAATAATAGTGTTGCTTAATACTAAAAAAAAAAAAATTTTTTTTCAGATGTGCAAATACACTTATATTTTAAAGCTAAGGATATTTGCCATGTTTTTTGTATTCTGGTTTAGGTAAATCAAGAGTCTACCTCAATCTAGGGAAGAAAAGACAAATTTGTAAAAAGAGCATCAGAAGGCAAGATACACATCTTTACTTCTAAAATGTCTTTTTCCCCAAGGTTTCTCTCTCCATTTACTCTTTATTAAGTTTACTGGGGTGATCTTGGTTAATAAGATTATCTAGGTTTCATGCATACATATTTACGATACATGATTTGAACATTGTATTGTGTGCCCACCACCCACAGTCAAACCATCTTCCATCACCATATATTTGATCCTCTTTATTAATTCCCAAAGTCTCTTCCTTCTGGTACCACCATGCAGTCTTACAAATAGACAAAAAATTTAATAAGCATTTCAACCCCAGGTGTTTTACTTTTGCCAAAGGCTTTTTGGAGGTACAACAGAAAAACTGTTAACAAAAGATAAAAAGTAAATTACCAATTTACAAGAGCAATACTATAAAAACTAAGATAAAGTAGTACTCACTAAAGATTATAAATCTATTAGTACAGTTACTTATAAAACAATACCTTCTCTGGCCTTCCATTCAGTCCACCAGAAGGTAACTGTCGTTCACAAAGCCACCAACCGAGTAAATCAGAATTCACTTGATGCAACTGATTAGTAATAGCCAGAAATCCTGTGCAACAATAGATCTAAAATTACAGACATAAAGTATATGTGTATAACTTTCCAGTAAGTGGTAAAAACTACCCAATTAAAACTCCATTTTATGTCTAAAAACTTAAAATTCAGCAGTTAAAACTGCAAACATGGAAACATCACAAAATTATTTGAGAAGAATCTAAGCACACTATGGCAAGGGTCCAATTTCACAATGAAATAATTTCAATACTTCTCCATGGCAAAAATCATTTTATGTCACAACTATTTATATATATACAATGTTATCTGATTCAAGCAAATAGCTGTGTTCAGGATAAATAGGAACAAAACGTTTTCAATTATTCAGTTACAGACTACTGGAAAATCAAAATGCATTTTTGGTGATTACAAACCAACTTATGTTTGACTGGGACAGTTTCACCAGCAAGATAAATGTATACAAAATTGTTGTAAAAAAAAATTCCTTAATCAGCAATTAAGCAACTATTATGTAATATTTCACATATTACATTCATTCAAGTTAACTACATTTGTATTTAACAGACACTAAATGTGCTATTAACATATTTTAATCTGTATTAGTGAATTACCTGCCCAGCATGGGACTCAGAGCCTGGCCGACAACCAAATCCACCATCAAAGTTCATACATGACAAAACAAACTCAATTGCCTTTTCCACATTAACAGCATCCAGCTTCCCCTATAAACAGAAAAAACACATATCCCTATTGAATTCCTAAGTAGCTATGGACATTAATTAATTCCAATACAATCGTCATTAACTTACCAATAGAGCCAAAGTTGCCACAGCACAAAAAGAAAATCTTGTATCAATTTCTCCTAAAAATAAAAGATCAAACCAAAACTTAAGTGTTAGTAGAAGCTTCCAATAACATACACAAGTTACTCTATACAACTACCATAGTTAAATTCAAGCTTAAAATTTACTTTTTTTAGATCACTAGCAGGAAAACTAAATCTGAAGTGAAATCATTGTACTTCTAAGGAAACAGAAAACCACAAAAACGCTTTCTTAAAAATACAGCCAATTATTTTATTGCTTACATAATGCCCAGAAAGGGAAGGTAATTTACAGGACCAAAAGGACTACTCAATTTCTAACAATAAACTTACCCTATCATATAAAAGTAGATTTTCACATCCCATGAAGCAGCTGGTCTCTCCGATCTGCACTGTATTCAGCCCTAAAGTAGAGATTATCTAAATACATTTATCAAGTAAAATACTCCCACCCTCCACTCACATATTCAGTAAGTTTGTAAAGTTTTGAATATTTTTCTCTTCCAGTGAACATTTAAAAAGGAAACTTTACAAAGCTACCAAATATTGGGGGGAAAATTCACCTACCTTATCTTTTAGACTGGCCCCCTGTGTTCCAGTGCTCCTGCATGCTGACACAACTAGCACAGTGCATGCTGGAACTCCCAGCAGACTATTAACTCCAGTTAGACCAGCTGCTTTGTGGGACCTGAAAAAATGAAAAGCTTAAATCTTTCATAAATTAGCAAAGCTTCCAACTGTACTTAAAAATATGCAGAAGTACTTATTACTACAAATAAACACCAAAATATTTTCATGCTGGTATTTTGGGTAGCATGGATTAAACTGACATTACCCCAAGTATCTCCAGCAAAAGATCCATCTTCTTTCTGTAGACTCTGAACATATTCCACAACTTTATTTACATCAATAGCATTAATACTGTCATACAGAGTAAGAATCTATTAAAAAAAAATTAAATTAAATCAATACATCTTCAACCCTGTTTGTTCTGTTCTTCCTCAACTACCTTTTGTCTATACATTGTGGACTTTTCTCAAAATAAACTATCTTCTATGCAATAAAAGTGTAAGTCTTATCAACAAATCCAAACTTTTTAAAGCATTTTTCTACATATAAATTGGCTTAAATTTAACTCTTAAATAGCCTAAGTTATGTAGACTTTAAACACTGATTTGTGGATCTTCTATCATCAAAATTAAAACATTTAACTCCATCTAGTGATTTCCAAATATTTATATATACCAACCATTTTAATACCCAAGGTCTCAGTGTAATTTAGAATTTACATCAACTTTGAATTCAGCTAATACATGCCATCACATCATTGACCTTGTAGAACAGACTTCACCTGCAAATCTTAGGCTAACTTTTTCATGCTCAGTTGTCACCTTCTTCTTAGTTAAGAACAATCACAAAAATCACTACATTTTAATTAGTATTTACCTGGACAGCACTTAGTGTGTACAAAAGGTGAGGATCATGTCCGATACTAGCACTTATTCCACCACACTCGTGTTGACATGACTTAATGAATGTCAAAATTTCTTCTCTATTCATGCGATGTAGTTGTCCCATGAGATCCATTACAGTCAGACCCCAATAGATGCCACTCATTCTCAAATACTCAGACATACAGTATTCCTAAAATACACAATTACTTTAATGTGTCAGTATGAACTGATGCTGCATTAGAAATTGAATACATAAAAAGCTTAATCCTAGTATCAAGTGATTAAATTTGTAGCTCTCAAATTTCGGAGGTAGGGAACCCACTTATGAAGCATGATAAAATTCACTTGTGACTGACTATACAAATAGCATTTTTAATCTTTCCCAGGAGCAAAGAAAGAATATAAGTCAGAAAATGACCTACGTTCAGGAAGAACATTTCTTTCACAGTATCATCAAATTAATTAGAAATCTATTCTTTTAATATATTGACTCTGTGCAAACATATGTATTACCTATTAGTAAATGATATAAATACTTGAAAACCAAAATGGTCACAGCATGCCAAAAGATAATACTGGAAGCCCTGGCTGGTGGCACAGTGGAAAAAGTACCAGCCTATGAACCCAAAGGTCGCTGGTTTAATTCCCAGCCAGGGCACAATAACCAGGTTGCAAGCCAGGTCTCCAGTCAGATCTGTAGCTGGAGGCAGGTGAAAGGCAACCATACATTGATGTCTTTCTTCCTTCCCCTCTCTCTGAAAATGATAAATAAAATCTTTTTAAAAAGGTAATACTGGTAACAATGGCTAATCAAGGAGAAATAAAACTGCTCTGGAACATTCTTTCAGAGACATATTTTTTACTAGTCACCAAGGCATTACATTTTAAGAGGTTGTGAATTATGTGGGTGGGCTTAGTGGTCTGCTGTGATCCCAAAGTCAAGGTTTAAAGAAATCAGCAGGTGGACAGTAGATAAAGGCAGGAGGAAGTCAAGCCCTAAACCTTTAGCGATGGGGAGGTGGAGGGAATAAACAATGTCCTCACAACTCCATAATTACAGTTATGGGAACCTATCACTTAAGAATTTATCAGTACTAGGTGTTTCCCAAGATGGTAAATAACCCAGCTGTTTGGGTATTATAGGGAATACATACTTTCAGTTCAGTTTTTCAAACCTCCTTTTTTTGTTTTTCAAAGACTGTCCCGGAGAAAAACTAATTCTATGCTGATTAAAATTCAAGGTGAGTTTTTCAAGGTCTCAGCGTAATTCTAGAGCTAGTGTTATTACACATCAGCCATATATTCAGGTAATACATGCCAAAACATCATTGACCTTGAAAGTACTACCTCAATTACCAAAGCAGAAATCTATTCTGTACCTCAGATCTCTTCTCATCTGGGCAGGAAAGGATTCTTTCTTAAGGCCTCTAATAATCTGACTTCTTTGAAATAAAATTTCAACGTAAAACCATACATACATAATCATCTTTCTTTGAGCCATAGGATGCAATATAATCTGCATGCTTCTCCAGTAATAGTGTGTCAGGTGCATCAGGCTTGATGATAACATCCTTCTGTGGTGTGCCCTTCCGAAATAAAAGTGATTTCACAACTGGTTACCTTTTAACGTTGGACTCCAGAGCCCTCAAATGATTTAGGTATTTTTCAGGTCTCAGAGTAATTCTAGAGCTAAAGTAGTCATAATCAACTTTAAATTCAGAATACATGCCAGCTCATCATAGACCCAAAAAGTACCTCATCTGTTGCTTACCTTTCCCTTAAAGAGTGAACACCAAATAATGTCAAAATCTAGTACTTCAAAACATCTTATGGTTTACACGTGGCGAAAAGCAAGCAGAGTAACTAAAAATTCACTCGGGTTCCAAAGCACTGTCTTCTAACCCCAGGTTATTCCACTGATCAAGCAAGCAAGTCTCTAGCTTTATTTCTGCCTTTTCAACAAGCTCCCAGCTGACGAAAATGCTGCTCTAAGTCTCCTTTTATCTTTATCTTTGTGATTGAGACTGCATTGCATTCATTTTAAGTAGGCTATGACGATTACCAAACTGAATTAAGTAGTAAGTTTGTTTAGATCCCATTTAAAACTTACTACCAGGTCAGTCAGATTCTAAAGACTGCGCTATTAAAAAAACAAACAAAAAAACCACTTCGTATGTAGCCGTGGCTGGTATGGCTCAGGGTACTGAGCGCCGGCCTGCGGACTGGCCGGTTCAGTTCTGTCACAAACGTGCTGGAGTTGCGGCCCCAGGTGGCGGCCGGTGAGAGGTAACCCATCTGTTTCTCTTTCTCCGTCCTTTCCCCTTTCCCAGAATACAGCATCTTTAAAACAGATACATAGACGGAAGGAAAAATGTACCACCTACTGGCCTGGTTTTGAGAGATTAAGAAATCGGGCCTTTCAATCCCGAGGCCCGCCCGACAGGAAGAAGCCGGGATACAATTAAAAGCGGCCACCGAGCCGCGAGGTCCGCAGAAAACGCTGAGTAATACTCCACCCTCGGGGCCCTCAAGACACCTTTCAAAAGCCTGTGCCTTTCCCCAGCCATCCTCCAATACGTGGTAAACCACGCTGCAATCACTGAACTGCTCACTATTACCGTACCCGGCCTTCTCCCCAAACCATCTACACAGCAGCGAAAAACACAACCGCACTCACCATGTCTGAAAACGAAAAAGGAACTTAGCTCCTGCCTGGGTGCAGTTAGGCGGCCCGCGCCTGCGCAGAACCGCCCGTCAGGTCCCCTCCGCGGCCGCACATAGTTGACCTAACTCCCGCCTGTTCCATTGCTGCCCTAGGACCTCAAGGACTGCTTATAGCTGTCTTCGCTGCCTGTACCCAAAATCTGGGGCCCCTGTTTTCTCGTCTGGCGGTCTACGTCGATTGGTCTAAAACAGTTTTAAGTAAATATTTAAACATCGCTATTACTTTAAAGAAATTATTTGTTCTTAGGGCACTTCGTATTCTGACGCTCTGAAATGGCTGGTAATTAGAATTTTTGAACGTAGTAACTGTTCAATAAATGCTTTTGGGGGTACTTAACGAAATGGCCATGTTCCCCTTCCACCTGCCTTGTCCATTCTCATTCTCGGTCGCTTCCCCGCCCTGCCCCACCCCCACTTCATCGGGAAGTGCTAATAGTTGAAGTTTTGGAAATAGCGTTAGAGAACAGACTTCCCTGTTCCTTTTAAAAGCGTTACACAGAATTCAGATTTGCTGGTTGTTCTATCACAGCTATCTTCATCTGCGCTTTCTTAGGTCTTTCATACTTAAGCATTTTTGAGTACCCACTTGAAAAAATTGGCACTGCGTCTCCTTAAACTGTGTTGCTTTCGGTAACAATTTGGGATAGGGTCCCTGAGTGTGACATGTGGGCTACCAATAATTGAGTGTTGAATCTACTTTGATAGATTTCATTGTTTCTCCCTGTAAATTTGTTGATATTTCCATTTTATAATTTGAGGGTCCATGCATGTAAGTTTACAATGAACTATTTCTGGTGAGTTGAGCTTTTTATCATTCAGTGATACCCATCTACAACTCTTAATACAATTTCCCCATTTTTAGCCTCTAAATCAAATGGGGAAGGGGCATGGAGGAGTGAGAGAAACCAAGGGAGGGATGGGGTAGTCAGATGTGGGAAAAGCAAAGGTCAAATTAAGACTATTACAAGCATCAGATCCGAAAAATAAGATTAAGACTAATCCCTTGGCTGGTGTGGCTCAGTGGGGATTGAGCGCTGGCCTGAAAACCCAAGTGTCACTGGTTCCATTCCCAGTCAGGGTACATGCCTGCGTTTTGGGCCAGAGGCAACCACACATATTGATGTTTCTCTCCCTCTCTTTCTCCTCCCTTTACCTTCTCTCTAAAAATAAATAAATGAAAAAAAAAATTTTTTAAAGACTGGAGTAATTACTAAGGAATGAAAAATAAGCCTCACTTCCTATTTTCTAAATTTATTCAACAAACATGTGTTGGATGCCAAATACTTATATAGGTTCTGGGGAACAATGGTGAGCAAAATGGAAGTACGTATAGGTATTACTGGATTGAAGGGGTCCATTTGCCTGCACTGGTCAAAGCCCAAACAACACAAGAATGGGAGTTCACAACCAAGAAAGTATGGATTTATTTAGGAGACGGGGTGGCGTGCCTGGAGTCACAGGTAGCTCATGCTCAAATATTTGGCTCCCCAATGGCTTTTACGGATGGGTTATGTGGGGGAGAAGGGATCATTAATCATGGTGACTAAGGGAATTAGGTTTACTGTCAGGTTCTCAGGCAGTACTGATTGGTGAGTGCTGGGGTGGGGGTGGGGGGTGTTGGGTTAAATGATGATTGTATCTGGTCCTGACTTTAGCCATGGCATTAGTCAATCTGATTTTGAAGCATGCCGTTAACTGGGGTCCTCCTGAAGCTGAAACACAACTGAAGCCTAGAAGTTCTCTCTAGTTTGACCTACACTCTTGCTGTAGTCCTCAGACCTGAGACTTTGTTTCAAGACTACTGAATGCTGATACAAACTTTATTGTCCTGAGGGCTTAGTGGTTAAGCCAAGGAGACAGAGGTGGGTGAGTTAGGGTGCTAGGTGGAATCAGTTTAAGTCAAAGGAAAAAAAAAATCTAAATAAAAGGGCAGAGTAAAGAAAAGGTTCCTACTAAGAGTGGTTGCCCACAGAAGGAGAAATGGCTAACTGGGGACAGGATTTAAGGGAGGCTTACTTTTCACTGAATAATCAGATACTTTTGAAATTTGGTATGCTTTGCCCCTTCAAAAAGAAGTCCCCTCTTCCAAAGAAAAGTAGCTTGTTTATATAGATATAATCAAGTTCCATCTGTGCTTCTAGACCTGTACTGACCAATGTAATTGCCTAGGACACCCTTGAAATGAGGCCAACCTGAATTGAGAGTTGCTTTAAGTGTAAAATACATTCCTTATTTCAAAGACCTAGCAGTAAAAGTAAAGTAAAATATCTCATTATCAATTTTTTTAAAAGATTTTTTAATTTATTATTTTCAGGGAGAGGGGAAGGGAGAGAGGCAGAGAGGGAGAGAGGGAGAGAGGGAGAGAGACATCAATGTACGGTTGCCTTTCACCTGCCTCCAGCCACAGACCTGGCTGGAGACCTGGCTTGCAACCTGGTTATGTTGCCCTGGCTGGGAATCAAACCAGCAACCTTTGGGTTCGCAGGCCGGCACTCATTATCAATTTTTAGAGTATTTATTGTTTAAATGTTATTTTGGATATACCTGGTTAAATTAAATATATTCTTAAAGTTAACCTGGTGCTATTTCCTTTTTTAATGTGTCTATGTGTGAGAGAGCCCTAATCAGTTAAGAATTTAATGCCAACTGGGAGGAAGAGTAGCTCTTTGAGATCTAGACCTGTATGATTACTTTTGGCCAGTGACTGAAGTTGTAGATTGAGAGAGTTTGAAGTCCTTAATGTGCGTGTATGTCTACAGTATGTCTGTAATTACACATTTATAAAATAGTTTCTCTTAGACATAAGACCTGAGTTCTGGAAATCCCAGTATAATTTTAGCAAACCTCAAAATCTGCTGCCTCCTCAGTAACTACTGATGATAGTAACTGCCTGTATCCTTCTAAGATATCAGCCTGCTGACCAGAACTTCAAAGACATCTTAGCTTGATGGCAGAGGCCTGTGTCCTTCAGGAATGTTGTAGCCTGCCGGTGAGAACCTGGTAATTCTTTTTTAGTAAGCCTCTGTTCTGAAGAGCCAACTCCCCCAAAAGCCATCGACAAAGAGTCTCTTCAACTCCCTTCCCCTTATTCCTTAAAAAACCCCTGCCTTTCTTTTGTTGGCTACTGACCCTTTTCTGCCTTCCTGGTCTCAGCCTGCTAGTGCAGCTGGCAAAATAAATCTTTTATATTTATGGCCTGTTTCCCTGTCAATTCTCCTCTTATTCTCGCTGGACCTAACACTTTCCTACTTCTGAACAGTGTGAATTAATAAATCAGATTGTGCTTCATATTAAGGAACTCTGTTCTGATTTTTAGAGATAAAGAATTACTTATAAATGGAATAGTCCACAAATTAACAGGAAATTTTAAATATTAACCTCCATTACTTCAAATAAGCTAGACATTAAAGGAAAACAAGTATTTGTACAGAAACTGACAGCTCAGAAATATTTTCAAGTTCATGTAACAAAGGTGAATCTTTGTACAGCTCAGAAAGTTTTAGTAATTTGAGTTAAAAAAAACAGCTATGTGACTTTTTCTCTGCTTACCTTTAAGTATAATACAAGTATAGTACCATTATGTGTAAGTATAGTTTATTTTTCAGTGAAGAGACTAATTAGTCTGAATTTCCTAAACATTTTATATTGGTTTATTGATCAAAATAGCTAACCTAAATCCTACATAAAGCCTGGTTTTTAAGAATGTAAATTTGAGCTCCACTAAATTGAATCATTATTCTAACTTTTTAAATTACAACAGTAATTACATTTTGAATTATGTCGATTGAAAATAATTTTTAATATATTTAGGAAATTTAAAACCATGAACTGATAGAGTGAATTATTGAATAATTATAGCATGACTATATTGTTTCTTTGATATAATATTGAATCATTGATTACTGAACATAATTTTAACTTTACATACATTTATTTCTTATATGTTCTGCAGTGAGGTATATGCTCTGGAATCAGTTATAGCTTCGGGTCAGGTTAATAAATATGTTTCTTTAGTCACTTTAGGGTGTAAAGTGATATAGCCATGTAAAGTGTTGATATTTATGAGCATTGCTGGTCTGTTAAAATATGTGACAAACAGTTCTCAATAACTTGCCTCTAAGGTTTCTCTGTGAAATAGAAATTACTTTCTTTGAATGGTCGTATAACTATAATGAGAGCAATAGTGACAGAAAAATATAACTATGTATGGGTTTTTATTTTTCAAAAGAAAAAGAGCAGTTTTGTAACTGAGCACAGGTCTAACTGCTTGCTGCTATGAAAGCCAATTCTTGAGAGGCAAGGGCTGACGTAAAGGAACGTGATTTATTCAGATGCTGGCCATCTGCAAATGGGGGGCTTATATCTCAAAGCCCATCTCCTGGAAGATGGGGGACTCATGTCTCAAAGCCCATGTCCACATCTTAGGGAAAGCAGATGTTCTTATAGGGAAGGAGAGGGGTTGTCAAGCTCTCTACTTGCAGAAGCACAGTCCATTCTGATAAGGCAAGTGAGCTCACTCACCTTATTTCTGCCATGGGAGGATGCAAGCCGTCTGTAAAACAGGAGACAGCCAGCACCTTGATCTTTGCACTTC
Source organism: Noctilio leporinus (assembly GCA_004026585.1). Lineage (NCBI taxonomy): Eukaryota > Metazoa > Chordata > Mammalia > Chiroptera > Noctilionidae > Noctilio > Noctilio leporinus. The sequence continues at coordinate 20,115 of PVIW01014517.1, forward strand.
CTAGCCTGTAGAACTGTAAAAACTAAATGTTTTGTTGTTCCAGCCACTCAGTCTATGGTATTGTTACAGCTGCCTAAATCAAAGCAGTAACCTTTCAGAAATTTCTGTTTTAACTGAAGCTAAAGGCCAAAGTTTGGCCCTCAGGGACTGTCTCAGAGACTCACAGAAAGGATCAGATGTTTTGACATATTGATAACTCCTTAAACAAGGCCTCTTGAATACAGACTTCCAAACTGACATAGCTTAGATAAATTTCACATCATACCCATGGACTGAGTCAGGATTTCTAGGACTCATTAGTCTGACAGCAGATGGCTTCTTGAAAGCAACTTAGATAAATTTCACATTATACCCATGGACTGAGTCAGGATTTCTAGGACTCATTCGTCTAACAGCAGATGGCTTCTTAAAAGCAATTCACTGGCCCAAGAACAGTTACAAAGAATTGAATGAACCAATGAGGGAAATTCAATTATGGTTAGTTGTTTGGAATATCAGTTATGCAGTTGCGATGTTCTCTTTTTATGGACATGTGTGGAAGCCCTTTTTAATTCTCAGGTCATATGTAGCTTTCACTTTAGTGGACTCTGCCTTTGTAAATTGGAGTTTTAAAATGGTATCTGATTCTCACTGAGTCACCAGAATACAGACACATTTATTTACTGGATTTCCTTACATTTTATGGCAATATTCAAAAGGAATCTGTACTCCTGCTCACCAGGATATAATTGAAGAAACTGATTGTGTAACTAAAGTCATTATGAGAATAATTCTCATTTAATCAGCTGTGTCTAGCCAACTATTAATAAATAAACTAAGTTTACATATAGGGTCAATGACTAGAAAACTCCCAGTAAAACTGGAACGGTGCCTGGCTTACAGGGTACCAGTTTGACAGGGACCTCCTTGTTAAGCCAAGAAGCTTAGTAAATTTTAGAGAAGCTGAGAAGAGAAATTCTCTCACATTTATCTGGTAAAGAGTTTTTTGGACTTGGTTCTGCAGACTTTAAAATAGCAAATTTCGGAGGCTTTAAACATCCAGTTTGAGTATCTTTATGAAAAGTTTCAGACATAAATTAACTCTCTGGATTTGAAAATTAATACAAGAAGGCTTACACAAATAATTAATACTGTTGCTATATATAGGTTAATATTCAGGCCAAACCTGACTTTTTATAGTCAAAAATAATCTTGGCAGGTTTTTGATCATAAGGAAGAGACAGTGAACAAACATTGTCAAAGACTTAGAAATGGGTAAAAGAAATTACTGAGTAACCTTTTATTTTATTTTATAAAAAAAGATTTTGTTGGCCCTGGCTGGTGGCACAGTGGATAAGGCGCCAGCCTGCAAACCCAAGGGTTGCTGGTTTGATTCCCAACCAGGGCAATATAATCAGGTTGCAAGCCAGGTCTCCAGCCAGACCCATAGCTGGAGGCAGGTGAAAGGCAACCATACTTTGATGTTTCTCTTCCCCTGTGCCTTTCTCCCTTCCCCTCTCTCTGAAAATAATGTATAAAATCTTTAAAAAAAGTAAATAAAGTGTTCTGCAGTGTGAACATCTTGCTTAAAAATAAAAAAAAAAGATTTTGTTTTTAGGGACAGGGAAAGGGAGGGAGAAAGACAGGGAGAGAAACAGACGACCTGGCCTACAATCCACACATGTTTCCTGATCAGGAATTGAACCTTTTGGTTTATGGACTGATGTCCCAAACCAGTGAGCCACACCAGTCAGGGCTTAAGTTACCTGTTAGTGAAGTGCTAGGTATTGTCTAATGGGTACTCTGGGTATTTTCTGAAGGGATATATACCTGTGATTATTTTTCTATTGGCTAGGCTATTAGACAACTCCGTAAAGTTGGAAGTTAAATTGTAGAAAATTGAAGATAATGCAAATGAACCATGAACTACAACTGGTTTCTTCCCTGCTCCCTATAGGTTATCAGGCATTTTTATCTTTTAGAAAATTCGTTTAAATATTTCTAACTGCCTTGGATGTCTGTTCTTCAAATTTTCCCTCTTACCAATTTTAACATCTTTATTAGATCCCTCATTCACTGAGTTCAATGAAATGTTTAAATATGTGTTTAAATACCAACAAAAACACTGTTGCCTGGTAGATGAGTGGATTAAAACAATGTGGTACATTTATATAATGGTCATAAAAAAGAAGAAAATCTTACCATTTTTGATAGCATGGATGGACTTGGAGAGCATTATTCCAAATAAAATAAGCCTGCCAGAGAAAGACAAGTACCACAAGATTTCACTCATAAGTGGAATCTGATAAAAAATAAATAAATAATCAAACTAGAGGTAGACTCATAAGATAGCAGCTTGAAAGTTGTGGGGGAGAGGGAATGGAAGGCATGAGAGAAAAAGAAAAAAAAACCTCATGGATACAGACAACAGTGCGGTGACTGCCAGGTGTTGGGGGAGGGTAGGGGAAAGTGGAGGAGGGTATAGGAAGGATAAATGTGATGGAGGAAGACGACTTGGGGTAATGAATACACAATACAGTGTATAGATCATGCATTGCAAAACTGTGCACCTGAAACTTGTAAAATTTTGTTAACCAGTGTCATCCAAATAAAAAAAGGTTGCCTGTAGAATTTAATCTTTGAACTCCAAAAACCTTATATATTACTTGATAATAGGTAATGTATTTATATGAATGGATGTCATTCTAATCTCCCATTATGCAAATTGATGATTCTGGTAGATTCTTTAAACATCCATTAAAATTGCCATAAACTTACCAAATCTTTTAGAAAACAATGCCTGTTCCAGCAACCATTAATTCATAGATGTAAGGGCAAAGGAAATAAAAGAACGAATCAACAAATGGGACTATATCAAATTGAAAAGTTTCTGTTCAGCTCAAGAAAATATCAGCAAAATTCAAAGGGAACCAACTGTATGGGAAAACATAATTGCCAATGATACCTCAGACAAGGGTCTGATCTCCAAAATATATAAAGAACTAATGCGACTCAACACCAGGGAGACA
>PVIW01014518.1:0-23118 GCA_004026585.1 Noctilio leporinus
GGGGGACAGAGGGGAGGAAAAAGGGGATGGATGTAATACAACAACAATAAAATTTAAAAAAACAACAACAGATGGGTAAAAGACCTGAACAGACCCTTCTCCAAGGAGAACATACAAAGGGCCCACAGGCACATGAAAGAATGCTGAACATCACTAGCCATCAGAAAGATGCAAATTGAAACTACAAGGAGATACCACCTCACACCTGTCAGAATGGCCATCATCAACAAATCAACAAACAAGTGTTGGTGAGGATGTGGAGAAAAGGAAACCCTGGTGCACTTCTGGTGGGAATGCAGACTGGTGCAGCCACTATGGAAGACAGTATGGAATTTTCTCAAAAAAACTAAGAATGTAACTGCCTTATGACCCAGTGATTCCATGGCTAGGATTATACCCAAAGAATCCTGAAACACCAATTCAGAAGAACCTATGCGACCCTATGTTCATAGCAGCACTACTTACAATAGCCCAGAGCTAGAAACAACCTAAGTGCTCTTCAGTGGATGAATGGATCAAAAAAGTTTGGTACATTTACACAGTGGAGTTCTATGCAGCAGAAAGAAAGAGAGCAGTCCCACCATTTGTGATAGTATGGATGGAACTGGAGAGTATCATGCTTAGTGAGAAAAGCCAGGCAGCAAAAATTAAATAACACATGTTCTCACTTGATGCAGGAGACTAATGAACAAAGAAATAAGCAAACAAAACAGAACTAGAGACATGAATACAAGGAACACACTTTCAGTGTGCAGAGGTGAGGAGGTGGCGGGTGGGGAAGAAGGAGGGAAAGAAGGGAAATAGTTTAGTCAAGGAACTAGCATTGATGACCATGGACAGGAACAACATGTGGTATTGACAGTGGGGAGGGGGATAAGGAGGATGCGTAAGGGGAGAGCAGAGGGGGAAAATGAGATGAATGTAATGTAACAACAATAAAAGTAAATTGAAAAATATATACGTAGTAAAAAAAAAATTTTTTTTTTAAATAATCTCTTCAAAGGGGCCTTCCCGACCACTGTCTAAATCAGTGGTTCCCATCAGGCTCTCTGGCTATCTCACTTTGTGCCTGTCACAGCACTTAACACATTTTGATTATTTCCTAATTTAATGTTTGTCTCTCCCACTAAACTGTGAGCTTAACAAAGGATTTTTGATCTTGCTTGCTAAGTTTACTGCTATATCTCAGTGTAGTCGGTGAGCAGACATGCTAGGATTCTGTAACAAAGAGGCCCCCAAACACACAGCATGAATAACATAATTTATTTCTCCCAAGGTGAGAAAGTGTTGTAATGCAGTACTCACAACTCACCCACCCCCAAATGGGGGAAAGATTGGGGAGCACCAAAAACAGCAACTGAGTAGCAGCAGCCCTGTGGCTGCCTAACCAGCACATGCCACCTAGCAACCAGGGTGACAAGAGGGGATTCTGGGAGAAGCCTTCAAATAGGAAGGGTACAGAAGTGCAGTCCTTTTTTGGGTCTCCCCTTCTTCCTGGCAAGTCGTGGGGCTGGAGTTGGGGACTGCATGGTCCAAGAATATTCCTGGCGCCCTCACCCCCAAACGATTCAGAGCCTGCCTGGAGTAAGAGGGGAGGGGAGGGGGCTGGGGTTGGCAGCCTGGGAAGCATGGCTGGACAGCAATCCCCACACCCCTCCCCTCCCCCAGCACAGGCTTATTAGCGGAAGCCCACCCACTCCCTGCTGCTCCACCTGATCCAGCTGGGGCAGGCTTATTGGATCAGTGTCTGTCCTAGAGGGAGCAGAGTTGGAAGAAAGGTGTTAAAGGGAAAGAGACTCAGGCGGAAGGATCGTGCAGCAGGGCAACAAAACCCAGGGCTTCCCACCCCCTTTCAGGAAGCTGCAGCGGCATTTGCAACTGTGCTTTGAGGGACACACTGGAGGGCAGCAGGCACAGGAGGAGGATACCTACCCAGAGCAGGACGCCTGGACACACAGACTCTGAGAAATGCCAGTAGCCAGACAGTGACTGTAAACCTGCTAAGCCACCTATACATTTCTTAAAGAATAATACTTTGGGGTGGAAGAAGAGTCTGAGGTACAGACTAATTTGCACAAAGGTCAAGCCACACAAAAGGAAAAAGTAGTCTTTAATAACAGTCATAAAGCAAGAAATTGCATACATTGGCCCTGTGTCATTGTGAGAGGTCAACTTTATCTCAACTTTATCTCTGGGTGGTTTGAAGGTGTTTCCAAGACCCTGGGGCTCTCTAAAATACCTTTCTCCTCAACCACATCAGACACAACTTAAGATATCCTTATACCCAGAGCAGTCCTACTCTCTCTGGTCTCAGCTCCCTAATCCAGCCTGCCCCAGACTCTGGTTCTCCTGACAAGAAGTTCATCTGTGTGCCTTCCAAAACCACAGGACAAGTTCACTGAGATAAAGTTGACCTCTCACAATGACACAGGGCCAATATATGCAGTTTCTTGCTTTATGACTGTTATTAAAGATTACTTTTTCCTTTTTTGTGGCTTGACCTTTGTGCAATTAGTCTGTACCTCAGTTTCTTTATGTATAAAATTGGGATAATCATTGTTTGCTTGCTAGAGTTGCTCTAAGGGTCAAATGAGCATAAAGCTTGTATAATTGAACTTAACAAACACATGCTTTGTGCTCTTTAAACAATCATCAGCATTACTATCTCTTAACTGTGACTTCTCCATGAGATAGGCGAACTCAGTCATTATCTCATTTACAGATGCAGAAATGAAGGACCAGATAGCTTAAACAAGTTGACCAAGGCCACTTGGCTGGTAGGTGGGGGATCACACCTGAACTTCAGTTTTTCATGATAAAATTGGGATGTGATTGTACCCCCCTCATAGGATTAGGTTGTAAGAATCTAATGCCATCGTGCAATCAAGTGACTGGGCACATGCAGGGCACTGTTCAAATATCTGTATCCTTCCCTTTCATGGTGCTCACACTGTTACCCCAACAACCCTCACGCAGCCACTAGGGATCCCAGCTGCCCCGCCCCAGCCGCTTGTTTGATTGGCAGGAGCCGATGAGCCCACAGAGAGGTCTATTGTCTCTGTCCTCTGGAGCTCTATTGTTGGGGCCTCCGCCCAGGCTCCTGCACAAGAAACTATCAGCTGTCACTGGGGGTAGTCTTTGGCTTCCTAGAGTGAGGAGGGAGGACGAGGGACTGTATCTTGAGGATTGAATCACCAACTCGGTTCTGCTGATGAAGAAACTGAGCTTAGAAAGCCTGTATGACTTCTGTGGGTAATGCTTACGTCAAGTCAGAGCCGCCAAACATGGGGCTGAGGGCTTAATTCCGGTAGGGGGCGCACAGGACCTGAAGTCAGAGAGGTGGCTCACCATTTTTGGCCAAAACAGACAGGCCTCACCCTCCCATTTTATTCGCCAAAGCAGAGATCCCAGAGCGCGGACTTTTGCTCAAGGTCACACCATGACTCATAGCCTGCGTTGGAGGAGAAGCCGAGCTGGCTGAAATCCCGGGCTTTCTTAGCCCGGCAACAGCAGAAAGGAGGAGCCCAAGGACCAGGTTTAGGATGGCCCCTCCCCTGGGGCGGGGCGATGCCACAAAAGGGTTCCAACTCTGGAATGGATGGTGGTAACAGCTCGCGGGGGCTCCCCCCACTAAAGGGCGTGGCTTTCCAAGCCAGGCGCATGTCCACTGGGTATGTGCCTGAGGAAGGCGGGGCTTCACGCTTGCTGTGCGCTTAGGGTGTAGCCTCCTCTCTTAGGTAGCTCTCTGCGTGGGACTACAACCTTTTGTGACGCGACCGAGGGCTGGGCAGAGCTGAGCCTGCGGGAGCTCCGCCCCCAGCGGAGGTAGCCGCGGCTGGGGGCGTGTCCTGGGCGGGGCTGTGCCCCGTGCCGCCTGGTAGTGGAACGTCGGCCAGCGCTGGGGTTACCTGGCCGCGGGATGTGAGTGTGGTAGGGGTCGGGGAACCGGGTGGGGCTCCGGTCCAAGCCACCGGAGTTCCCAGGGGTCTTACTTGGACGCAGCACAGTGTGCGGGTGACCGGACGGGCCCGCCAGGTGCGGGTCCAGGTACGGAGGGCGAGGGGTCCTGCGGATCGGGTTCGTCCAGGCTGACCCCGCGCTCGGGTGTCCCGGTGCCATTTTTCTGCAGCCAAAGGGACCCTGTTTCAGGATTGCGACCTAGGCGGGGGCCGGCGACTTGAGCAGGCCTTGTCTTTTCTGGGGCCCCACCCACCTTGCGGAGGGCGCTGCAGTGGCAGCAGCTGGAGCCGCCCCTGAGCATCAGCAGCGGAGGTTTGAAGCGGTAGAGAGGGGGTTAAGCTGCGGGGTGGGCCGGAGGTGACTAGCATCCCTAGCTTTGGGTTGGGCGGCAATCTGCAGGAGCCCCTACTGGCTGTTTCAGGGATCCCAGCTGTCATACCAGGACGCTTTTCTGCTCAGCTATTTACATACATAATCTCAATCCTCGCAACAGATACCAGATTTTTAGGAAATTGAGGCCTAGGGCCACTCTGCTGTTGGGTGTAAATGTTATAATTGTGAAAGAGAGATGCCAAGGCCTTGCAACCAGACACACCTGGGTGTATATCGTTCCTCCTCAGACCCTCTGTGAGACCTTGGTTCCCTCTCCAAGCCTTTGATGAGATGGTGGGGCCTACTTCCCAGAACTGCTGTGAGGATTGGGTTGCATAGTGTAGGGAAGAGTCAATGCTCAGCAAGGATCCGCTATTATTGTTGCTCTTGCTAAACGGCCCCTTTTCTGCTGCTGAAGGAGCTAGTGGTACTAGGTCAGGGCTGTCTGGTAAATCAAAGCCAATTGGAGCAGAGGGACAGGCTGCTTCTCACACTGAGACCATCCCTATCTGTTTATTCTGTCCCTATGCGCTTGGAAGGCCACATACAAGCCAGCTGTACCAGCATGTGCCGGAGACAAGGTGGCCCATCGTGTACTCGCCCCGCTATAACATAACCTTCATGGGCTTGGAGAAGCTGCACCCCTTTGATGCAGGAAAATGGGGCAAGGTGATCAGCTTCCTTAAAGGTATGGAAGACCCCATCTTGGACCCTGCTTCCTTTACCCTCCCCCACTGCCTTTCCCTAGCATAAGCTCGAGACTCTCCTACCAATAGTCTCAGTCCTCAGGTTGTCTTCCACCCATACTGTCAAAACTCAGATTTTTAAGCATATTATGTCCCTGTCTCAAACCTTTCCTGGGTCCCCATCGCTGAGTGGGGGACCTAAGTCCTGTGTCTTTCCCTGGAAGCCCAGTAAAAAGGTTAATGATGGACAAAGAAAGCTGAAGTTAGGAGGAACTGTGTCCACCTCCCACAAGCTCAGAGAGTCCAAGAGGAAGAGAACTTCTGCTTCAACTTCGCTGATTACAAATGGAGGAAACTGGGTCCCAGAAAAGTTAGGAAACATGCCTACAGTCACATAGCTGCTAAGTGGCAAAGGGGGTTCTGGAACTCAAAGCTCCAGGCTCCCACCCTTCCTGGCTTATCCCACAGAGCAAGGTGACGCCTGTGCTATTTCAGCCGCATTGTGGGGAATTCAGGAATCGCAGCAGGCTAGTGGCAAGGATAGTCTCCTCCTTTTTCCTTCTGTCTAGGGTGCTCTGAGAGAAGTAGGAAATGTTACCTTAAATGTTAACTGGTGTAGGATGGCTTATCCTTTTGATCACATTATGGAGAAAGTTTCACTCTAGGGCTAGCTCATTTTTAACATTAAGCCCATCTGCCTGTTTAACAAATCCAAAGCAAGCTTGAGACTCTGTGTCTTACAGAAAATAGAATCAAATTACAGATTAATAACTATTTCTATTGTACTTGTTTTTTTATTTCTGGTTAGCTTCTATTTATGGCAAGTAACACTAATTTTCTGTTTGCAGAAGTGACTAGAGTGAGTACTCACAGGAAAAGATTAAGTAGAAAAGAATACAAGTCCTGTGCAGTGATGGCAAGAATCTGGCAAAATGAGCCATTCTCTTGCCTTCCTAAATATGGTCCTTCATGCTCTATTTCCCATCTGAGTCACTCTCCCTATTTCCCCTTCTTGGGTTCCTGTGTCACCTAGAAGCCCTACAGAAGGGTTCCTATCTCCCTCATCTGGAGATAAGAGTCTTCCTAAGTTCCCTCCTTTCTCCTATGAGGATATAGTGGAAAGGAAGCATGGGCCACATGTGAAGGGCCTTGGGAACCTCAAAAACAAGAGTTGGCTTTTTGCTTGAAAGCAGTGGGGAGCCATGAAATGTTCTGAGGTGGAATTAGAGGGAGTACCTGCTGTATGTGGAACTATATGTAGGAGATATATGTAACTAGTTGGTTTCTATGTAGATTGGTTTCTAAGGTTAATACTTTAAAACAGGTCCTCTAGATTCTGACCTTGTTTGTCCCCTTGATTTCCCTAAAACCCAAAGCATCATGGGCCTTTTATCACTGTGGTTACTCTTGACCTCAGTTTCTTTTCTTTTTTTTCAAAATGGAGCAAATCTTCACTGGTGAATATAAGGGATGATGAAATAATTCAGTGTTTTCTAAATGTTGGTCATTTGAAAACCACGCTTGGGACCTTGACATCTCTTCATACCACCTATTACATTATTTACTTCATTTTTTTTTAATGACTTAGCTTCATTTTTAAAAACTTCAAGAAACTTGTTTTAAAAGGAAATATATAACACATGTCATCTACATCAGAAAAGTTAGTTTTACTTGCCATAAATAGAAAGTCATGGTAAAATATAAATGCATTGAAAATAAGTATAATTCAATTCAGGCTGCTTACTGTTGCTGCAACTTGTGAGAGTGATTTTTGAGGGATTAAAAAAGGAGATGATCATGGGTCAAGCAGGTGTTAAAAAGAGGCCACACCACATTGAGCCCCCCATGATGCCATCAGAAGGTAGAGGGAGAATTGATCAAAGAGCTTTTCTCACCCTGAGAGTCAACGTCATTGACCCCATGTCATCTGCCTCTGAAAGTTATACAGATACACCTGAGTTCACCTTACAGCTATCAGTGGCTTGGGAAGGATTGCTGTGTGCACAGGGGCCCAAGTCCCCTGACCTAAGAGCCTGGCCATTGTTCACACTGGCCTGGGAGATGGTCCCTTCTCATAATGCCTGTAAGCCAGCAGCACCCACCCTTTCTTGGGTTAGGGCTGACAGAGGCCAAGTCTGCAGCCTGTGGGAGTGTCTGGGGCTGGGCCTGGCCATGGCCCTCCCAGCAGGGAAACAGGGTGCCTACTTTATGGTTTCAGAAGAGAAGCTTCTGTCAGACGGCATGCTGGTAGAGGCACGGGAAGCCTCAGATGAGGACCTGCTGGTGGTGCACACGAGACGCTATCTCAACGAGCTGAAGGTACAAGGCCACGGGCCTGGGGGCTGCCACAGGCCAGAAGGGCTGCCAGCCAGGAGGAGTGGCCATGGGAGGGGCAGCTGAGCCAGAGGAAGCACAGCCTAAAGGGACTCAATTCCTGTTCATAGTGCAAGGGAAGCACATGAATCTGTACTCCACAAGAGAAGGAACAAGGTGCCATAAAAAGAAAGATAGTGAGCCCTGGCTGGTGGCACAGTGGATAATGCACTTGCCTGCAAACCTAAAGGTTGCTGGTTTCATTCCCAGCCAGGGCACATAACCAGGCTGCAAGCCAGGTCTCCAGTCAGGTCCATAGCTGGAGGCAGGTGAAAGGCATTGATGTGTCTCTCCCTCTCTGCCTCTCTCCCTTCCCCTCTCTCTAAAAATAATAAATAAATAAAAATAAGTTAGAAAAAAGAAAAAGGAAATATATTGGGGATGGGCTAGACTATGCTGGAATTAATGAGCTTCCTGTCTTGGAGTATGAAAGCAGGGATGTCCACTTGGTGGAGAGTGAAACTTTACAAGGATTGGAGCTTCTACATTAGTTACTTTCAATCTGTGTTCTATGAACAGGCGCCTCAAAGACCCCTGCTAGAATTATGGGTTGGGGGATCCTGCCCCTGTCCCCATCCATCAAAGCTGTTCTATTTTGACCTATTTTTACATTGGACTGAAGTTTAAGATTTTGTTCTAAGACCTTGTTCTAAAGATTTGTTTAAAACTGTTTGGCTAAAAAGAGTTTGAAACCCCCCAGAGACCAGCAGGGAACATAAAGAAATGGTTAGGCAGGTGGTAGTAATATGTTAGGGACCGCCAACAGTAGTACATGGATGAACTAGAAAGCACTGTCCTTCCCAAGTGAGTAGCTGCTACTCAGCTCCAATATAGGCCCAGCAAGGCTAGAATGATTGGCTTTAAAGCAAAGCCAGAAACCCAAATTATTAAGTGATACTTTCTGATATCTTATGGTGGCAGTTCATTTAGGATTTTAAAACCTCACCTGCAGACCAAATTGGGCTGCATGCTCATGATCTCTTTCTAGAGGACCCCATGGTAGCTGAGGTTCTGAAGGTGGAGGCATTCAGTCAGTCAGTCTTTGTGGGAGTAGAGGGGAGGCTGGACAGGAGGTGGAGTTGCATGAGAACTTGGTGCTGTTAGCCTGCCCTGGTGGGCTAATATGGATGCAATAGGTTCTCTGCCCTCAAGAGGTGGGAGCCTTATACAGCTGAAACTAAATTTTATTAACCAATGTCTCCTCAATAAATTTAATTAAAAAAATTTAAAGAAGAATGTGGGACCTCTGACCCCTATGCTTCCAAATTGGACCCATTTTAGACTCAGAGTCATAGTAGATGCCAGAGGTGACCAGGCCCCTTTCCCTCCACTGTTATTAAAGCTTAGGCCCAGAAATAGGCCCTGTCTGCTCCAGGTCACCTGGGAAGTCAGGCAGGCCTGGAGAAGATCCCAGGTAAGGCATCTGTCCAGTCTTCCTGGTTCCTGTTTATAGCTGCTGTTCTCCTTTCTCCCAGACTCTGGCCTAGCTGTGAGAATTCTAGATGGAGTCGTGACAGTGTTAACTCATGAAAGAGAACAAGGAAGAAGATGAAACCTGCCTCCTGGGAGAGAGAGGTGTGCCAGGCCTTGGCAGAAAGCCCAGCACTTGGCTGACCTGGTTTTCTGGGGTCTGGACCTATATAATCACAGCCCATAGCCCAGGGGCTGTACCAGGAGGACATGCCTACCAGAGTCCAGAGAGTGATGGCTGGTTGCAAGGACAGGTAGCATTGAATTGGGGCCAGAAGAGAGCAGAACAGAGTGGGGCTGGGGTGGGTTAGCATGCCAGTATAAGGCTGGCACTTTAGGGCCCCAGTCATTTGAGGGATCCTTAAGGTAACTTGGGCTTACCACATGCCTGGCCTTGTACCCCCCAAAGCCTGAGGGTAGTTCACTATGTGATAAGTAATAATTAAAGTATTAGCAAATAGAGTCCCAAGTAGAAAATTGAGGTCAAGGGCAAGGGGAGAATTCAGATACCCAACTGAAAGGATTAATCAAGATAGTATGATTGAGTTCCATACGTGACTTGTAGCTCCCTGGCAGCCAAAACAAAAGGAGAAACATGATGAATTCCATAGCACTTACTAAGGTAAAGAAGTATTGTCATTCAACTTCTATCTCAAATATTGACTGTGTACTAGATACAAAAAAAAAAAAATTAATGAACAAGGTTCCTTAGTGCCTTGGATTTGTATTTTCATTATGGAAGACTGAAAATAAAGAAGTAACCCTACAAAAGCATTTCAGAGAGTGCCAAGGGCTGTGAAGGAAGAAAAAATGGAGGGTAACTGGATGGAGTTAAGTTCGTTTAGACTGAGTGGTCAGGGAGGGCCTCACAGAGGAAGTAAAGTTTGAGCTAAAATTAAATGAGTAGGTGACACAGGTGGAGCTTTGAAAAAAGAATGCTCTAGAGTATCAGGCCTGGGTGGGAAGGAACTTTGCCTCCTTTGCCTCCTGCAGGATGCTTCTTGAGTAGCTAGGTTGAAGGGACTAAAACATTGAGGTTGCACATGATATGCTCAGGGAGGCCAGCAGCACCAGGCTACGCAGGATTTTGCTGGCTGTGGGAACAGTTTGGATTCTGTGGTACTATAGCCTGATGTTTGACAAATGATATCCACTCAGGGAAGAAAATGTGTGTTGAGTACCTACCGTGTACAAGGCTCAGAGATGACCCCACTAAAGGTGGTGGTTGAATTGGGCCAGCGCAGATCTCTTGCCCCCTGCTGACCCCAGTGACAGTTTGCCATAGGGTGTGTTATGCAGACTTGACATCTTGTCCTTGTGCATCCTGAGCTGGGCAGTCCTCAGGACATGTTTATTTAGCATTTAGCGAGCACCATGCTCTGTTCTAGATGCAGGGAAATGGGATAGAACAAATGAGACCAAATCCCTCTCCCATGGAGCTGGCATTTAGGTAGGGAGTCAGCTAATGACAAAAAATCAAGTAAATGATATGTTAGGAGGTGCTCAGTGACCTAAGGAAAGTATTACAGGAAACAGGCAGGGGTTGTGGGTACTATAATTTGAAATAGGGGGTCATGGATCATCTTACTGACATGTGGCTATGTGGGCATCTAGGAGGGCATTCCAAGTAGAAAGATGGATGAGTGCAAGGCCACGAGGTAGTGGTATCTCCAGCAATGGTGGGGAGCCAATGAGGCTGGATTGAAGGCAAATGGGAGGGAGACTGGTAAGAGTGGGATCAGAAAAGGATCAGGGCCAGATCACATAGGGCTTTGCATGCTGCTGTGGCTCTGTTCTGAGGGAGGAGGGCACCTGGGAGTGTTTTAAGCAGAAGGGCATGATCTGGTCTAGGTTTTAACTGAATTGCTTGACAGCTGTGATGCGAATAGGCTGTCAGCCAAAAGCAGGGAGACCAGTGAGAAGGAGGTTGTTGAAAAGATCCTTGGACTGGAAGCAGCCGCTGAAACAACACAATTTTCTGTTGTTCAAACTGAGTATGGGGCATGCCAGAGAAAGAAGACAAGAACAACTCAAAATTTTTGACCACAGAGACAGGAAGCTTGGGCATGAATTGGTCCTAGTCACTGCCCTCATGGTGCTCTCAGTCTTGTGGGAGAAAGGGAAGCCCAGCACTGGAAGGCAGACATCCCATTAGAGTCTCTTGGGGAATAGGGCCCCCAGTGTCTCTGATACTCTCTCACTTTTCTTCCCTTAGGGGACCCCGATCTCTTTTGTTTTTATTGTGGTAAAATTCACATAACATAAAATTAATCATTAACCATTTTAAAGTGGAAAATTTAGTGGCCTTTAGTACATTTACAATATGGTACAATCATCACCTCTATCTAGTTCCAAAACATATTCATCACCCCCCAAAAAACCCTGTACTCACTAGGCAGTTGCTCTCCATTTCTTCCTACCCTCTGCTGGGGGGATCACCAATCTGTTTTTGCCTTTTTGGATATTTTATATGGTGTACCTGGAATCATACAATATGTGATCTGTCTGGCTTCTTTCACTGAGCATAGTGTTTTCCAGAATCATCTATCTTCTAGTATGTGTCAGTATTCCATTCTTTATTAAGACTGAATAATCCATTGTGTGGATAGGCTACATTTTGTTTATCCATTTATCAGCTAATGGAATTTGAGTTGTTTCCAACTTTTTGCCTTTGTGTATGTTACTATGAACATTCAGGTAAAAATATTTGTTTATGTCCCTGTTTTCAATTATTTTGGTCACACACCTAGGAGTGGAATTGCTAAATCATATGGTAATTATGTTTAACTTTTTGAGGAATCACCAAAATGATTCCCACAGCAGCTTTCCATTATACATTTCTAACAATTACACAGGGGTTCCACTTTCCCTACACCCTCACCAACACTTATTTTCTTTTTTTGTTTTTATTGTGGCTAATTTAGTGGGTGTGAAGTAGTATCTTATTATGATTATAATTTGCATTTCCATAATGGTTCATAACATTAAGCATATCTTCATGTGCTTGTTAGCCAGTTAAATATTTTCTTTGAAGAAATGCCTTTTTAAACCATTGGATTATTTTTAAAATCCGGGGGGTGTTTGTTGATGAGCTGAAGTTCTTTATATGTCCTGGATATTATATGATTTACAAATAATATTTTCACCCATTCTGTGTGTGATTGTTTCATTTTTTATAATGTCCTTCAATGCACAAAATTTTTAAATTTTGCTAAAGTTCAATGCACCTAATTTTTTCTGATGTTGGTTGTACTTTCAGTACAACTGAATCTAAGAATCCATTGTCAAACCCACGGACATGAAGGTTTTACCCCTGTGTTTTCTTCTAAGAGTTTCATAGCTTTAGCTTTTATTTAGGTCTTGAGTTAATTTTTTGTATACGGTCTGAGGTAAGCATCCAACTTCATTCTTTTGCATGTGAATATCCAGTTCTCCCAGTACTGCTCTTCCTCCATTGACTGGTTTTAGTATTCTTATAGATAATCAATTGGCCATAGGTGTATGGATTTATTTCTGGACGCTCAATTCTGTTCAATTGATCTGTGTCTATATTATGCCCACACCCCGCTGTTTTGATTACTGAAGCTTAACTTTGTAGTAAATTCTGAAATTGGAAATTGTGAGTCCTCCAACTTTGTTCTTTTTCAAGATTGTTTCCACTATTCAGGGTCCCTTGAGATTCTATATGAATTATAGGATCAGCTTCTCTGTTTCTGCAAAGAAAAAAGGGCCACTGGGATTTTGATAGGGATTGTGTTGAATCTTCAGATGAAATTAGAGAGTATTGCCATCTTTACAATATTAATTAGGTCAATCCATGAACAGAGGATATTTTTCCATTGATCTAGATCTTCTTTAAGTTTTTTAATCAACATTGTTTTGTAGTTTTCAATGTGTAAGTTTTCATTTTCTTGGTTAAATTTATTTTCAAGTATTTTAATTTTTGATGTTGTCGTAAATGGAATTACTTTTATAATTTTCTTTTGGGATTGTTTGTTGTCAGTGTATAGAAATACAGCTAATTTTTGTGCTGATCATATGTCCTGGAACTTTACTGAATTTATTTCTGAGGTTTAATTGTGGTGTGTGTGTTTGTGTTTGATCTTTAGGATCTCCTATACAGTATATAATATCATGCCACATGTGAATAGAGATAAATTCTACTTCCTTTCTAATTTAGAGGCATTTCTTTCTTTGTGTTTCTAATTGCCCTGATTGGAGCTTCCTATTGAATAGAAGTGGCAGTAGTGGTAAAAGCAGTCATCCTTGTCTTGTTTCTGACCTTAGATAGGAGGTGGCAGTCTTTTACTACTGAGCGTGGTGTTAGCGATGGGATTGTATGTGTGCATGAGACAAATGCCCTCTGTCATATGGAGGGAGCTCCCTTCTATTCCTAATTTGCTGATTGCTTTTATGAAAGGGTGGTGGATTTTTTCAGAGGCTTTTTTTCTAAATCAACTAAGATGATTATGTGGGGGTTTTCTCCATTCTCTCCTTTTGCTCCTGCTTCCGCTGCTGAAAAGTCCTGACCCAAACTAAGCAGTTGGGGCTCCAAATGGGGTTACAGTCAATCTCTTCCCTAAGAGCCATTGTTAGTTTGGACCTCTGAGTGTGGGGATCCACCTGAGGAAATCAGGCAGCAAGAGAGCAGTGCAGAGCTGTGGGGTTCCCAACAGGCTGTCTGGAGGCCCTGACATCTGACCATGCCATGGGATAGGGACGTTCCCAGGTTATGCTCTTTGGTGGTCAATGAGCACCAGGCTGGGATAAATCTCACAGGTTCACAATTGCTTATTCATTCATTTTTCAGCAATGTCTGAGGTCAAGTTCCCTGAAGCATCAGATTATCTGGGGGGCTTGTCACAACACAGATTGCTGGACCCCACTCCCAGAGTTTCTGATTTAGGAGGTCTGGGACAGGGTCAGAGAATGTACATTTTTAACAAGCTCTCAGATGCCTTTGTTGCTGTTGGTCTAGGAACCACACTGGGAGAAGCATGGCCCTAGAAGTAGAGCCTGAAGCAGGGTTGGAGAGGATATAAGAGAGGTTGGAGGCAGAGGAGGCAGGTCAAGAAGCTGGGCCTAAATGAGGGTTCATCAGAAGTGTGGCCTCGGCCTAATCCCATAGATGTGCTCTATGCTGACTGCAGCATGTGTTTTAGGAGCAGGAGGCCAGGCTTTAACAAGCTCTCATGGATAGAAGAGGCAAGGTGGCCTTCTTGGGAGAGGCTGTAGATAGGGACCTGGGAGAGTATTGACAGCATGTGCAACAAGCACCTACTTTGTGCCAGGCATCATTCTCAGCACTATGCAGCAAGAAGAGCATGTGCCTATACCCACCCCTCTCTCCCCAGAGCTGGCACTCTGCTGGCAGAGATGATAATAGAGGTATTGTTATTGTCAGGTAGAGACAAGCGCTGTGAACAAAGTTGAGGCAAAGGCAGGAGGAATCAAGGGAACTCAGGTTGGGGCACATTATATTGGGCGGTGAGAGCAGACCTCTGATGACTCTCAAGTTCTCATTCTTGGCCTAGTTGGGAGGAATTCCTGCTTCATAGATGAGGAGACAGTAGGCGTAGGTAAGAGGGTCATGCCCAAATTGATATAGTAGTGGCAGAGCCCAGAGTTGGACCAGTGTGACTCTGAGGAGGACTTATGAGCCCTGCCTCTATGCTGCTGTGATCCAGCCTATTCCTCAGTGCCTTTGCCTGGGACCAGGCTGCCTGACCTGTAGGCAGATCTGGGCCTGCCCATGCCAGCCTACTATATCTTCCAGATAAAGTATCCGTTCCTGATACCAGAGCATCTATCATTCCCCAGTCTGCCCACTCCCTCCATTTATTTTTCACCCTGCCGAATGATGGTGTTTTCCTAGAGTAGCCATATTCAACAGAACTTTCTGCAATTATGGAAATGTACTAGAAAGTACATTGTACTGGACTCTGTCCAGTCCAGTAGTCACTAGCCACATGTGGCCATTAAGCACTTAAAATATCACTAGTGTGACTGATGAATAAAATTTTAATTAAAAACTTAAAATTAAAAAAATTTAAAAGTATATGCAAATAGTCATGTGTGGCTGGAGATTCTTGGACTGGCTAGCACAGGTCTTGAGCATCAGCATACCTTGCACAGAAACCATGGCTGGACTAAGAATAAGGCCTAGGTCTGTCTTACATGGCCAGAAGTTAAGAAATACTGACAGATGGGTACCTTGTCCTATCAGGACATGGGGGAAACTGGTCCCCATGGCTGAAATCCCTTATGTGATTTTGATGACTTCATGCTTGGCCCATGTAAAAATCATTCTCTATCTTAGAGGTTCCCAAGTCCTGTCCCACACAACTGCAGCTTTGTGAATATTAATACAGTATGTTATATGAAAAGCAAAGGGGGCAGGCAGAGGTTTGTGTCAGGAAGTTTGTTAAACATGGGGTGAAACAAAGTTAAAGAGGATTCTATAGCAGAACTTCTCAGAGGCTTTAACATGCCAGAATGGGTTGTGAATTTCCCAGAGGTGGACAACACAAGCAGTGCTTCCCAAACTCATTCGATGGGGAACCTCTTCTTAATGGAGTATTGTTGTGCTAGATAGTTGCTGTGGAATACCCTTAAAGAAATGCTATTTTCATGATTTTGGGTCTATATCAGACCCTTCAGGAGGCTGGGGTTTGGCTTCATTTCCTTTTAGTCTCCATCCTCTGATGGCTTGCTGAGGGGGTACGGGGACAGTTACTTAATGTGTTTCTTCAGTGGTTCATTTGTATGTTCACTCATTTATCCATAGAAGACAATGGTTCCAAGGACTTCCATTTGCCAGGCTCATGTTGAGCAGTGGGATTGGTGTGATGCTGGCCACTTTTTTCCTCACTGGCTGTGCTCCCCCACTACATACTTACATTGATGCTGCAGATTCAAGGCCAATAAGTGAAGGAAAAAACTTATTCCAAGCAAAACAGCTCAATTGTGATAAAGCATGGCTGGGAGGTGGCCCTGGAGTGAGGCAGCCTTTTCAGGCTAGACAGCTCTGCTGTCCTCTGGTTTAATCTGCTCCAGCCCAGCCCCAGGCTATCTTCAGTTTTTGGTGGAAAAGGAAAGTGCATTCTGAGATCCAGAGTGAAGCTGAATTTCATGGAGACATTTCCCTTCCCCTGGTTGGTCCATTCTCATGCAAATAAGGACTCCAAATCCTCATAGTTTGGTCCAAAAGGCACTGTCCTGATTGGTCAAAATGGAGCAGATCTGATTGGTTGGAGGAAATACTGAGGGGAGGGGGATATAGGCACACAGATCCAATTGAACAGGAGAAACTTTAGTCCTGTTGGTTAAAACACTTACAGAAACTCCTTTATAGGACTGGGCCAGGTAGCAGAAAGGCAGTTCAGTGCTGGAGGCAGGCAATTTAGTGTAGGCTTTTCCCTGGAGTGTGAGAGGCCCTTGTTTAGAAACAGCTGCTGGTCTCTGCTTTTAAAGTTGAGCCCAGTTAGCTATCAGGGGTCCTTCTTAGGATCCACAATAAACACATGCATGCATGTATGTATGCATGAGTGCACACATGCACACATACACAGAGGTGGGTCTTGCAGATAGATGTCCAGTCTGTCCCAGCTCTACCACCCCCACCCCTGTAGGCCCATGGTGCCTCTGTGTTAAAGCCAGGGCTTGAGGGAGGTTGGATGGGTACCTTTTCTTTAAGACAAGTGGTCCAGGTCCTGTAGGGACGTGTTTGAGTGAGGGAGCAGAGCAAGCTTCCCAGCCTTCAGCTATCCTTAGTCTTGCCAGCCTTGAAGGGGCAGCCACACAGTGGCAGTGCAGGCACTCTGACAAAATGTCTCCCCTATTGGCCAGTGGCCTAAGCCACAGCAGCTCATTTGTGGGCTGATTTGTCCTGCCCTCCTGCCCCACTCTCTCATGGGTGCCCTCCCCCACTGCCACCAAACCTCCCTGGCCCTTTTCCAGGCACATGCTTTTTCTGTAGGCTTCTCCAGGCCTAAATCACTAATTCTGTCCTGGTTGGTGATCACAGTGGCCACACTTCCCAGTTCTCTCTCATTGGATGCCTTGGCAGTCTCAGCACTCCACTTTGCTCACTCCTTCCTGAAACCTTTCTTTGGCTGGCCTCCTGAGCACCTCTGGTTCCCCCCCACCCCACCCATTCCCTATCACCCCTCTAGTCCCAGGACAGCCAATTTTCATCCCAGTAAACTGCAAGTTGGGCTTTGCCCTTCAGTGTTAAGAGTTCTGGGGTTCCGACCTTGCATCCAGATACCTCCATTCATTGGTTGTCTGTTTGCTATCCCCATCTCACCTTCTCCAAACCCTCATTATCTCTCACCTTCTCCCTGAGGCTGCTGCTGCTATTCTTGTTCCCCAAACTGCTTCTCCTGCTACAACTATTAGCAGCTTGGGAAGCCCCATATGAGGTGCCCCACAACTCTGACATGTCTGAGAGCCTTCGCTGGCACACCAGCCCCATGTATCCCAGCTATACCCAACTTCCATTGAACATGGACTCATTTCTCTTCTGCCAACAGTAGTTTGTTTGTTTTTTTAACCTTGACCCCTGCAATTGGATAACTCTTGTTCAGCTTCATTCTCTTCTTTCATGTCACCACCTCCAGAAAGCCTCTCTGGCCCCACCTCCACTCAGATCACGTTCTCACAAGGCTTGTCACGTTACATAAAAGCACTTCCCCAGCAGGCTGCAACAAGCATCCTGACAGGCGAACTGGACTAGCACCAACCTCGGGTCCTGGCACCTAGCACAAACCTGGGCCCTTCTGGCCTCCATCTGCAGTCAGTGGGAACAGGGAGCTTGGGTCTAGGTACATTCTCAGACAGGCAGCGGATGGTTCCGGAACTGAGTGCATGGACATTTGCCAGGGGCCTGGGAGGTCATATGAAAAGCTGTGTCCTTGGTGCAAATGCTTTTTAGGTGTCCCAGATCCTCCTGCCTCCATAACTAGAGAGGAGGTAGGATGCCTGTTTTGAAGAGAGGTCCATTTCTCAATGGATGAAGGATGCCATACTCTGCTGGGAGAGATACCTGGGCTTCTGTTCCTGGCTCTGTCAGTGACTCACCTTGTGACCCTGGCAAGAAAGATCCTCTGTCCTCTTCTGTACAGTGGGTGGGCTGGGCCTGTTCTGGTCCTGCACCTCTTAAGTTGGAGTCCTCCTCAGCTCTTGTTTTGGGCACAAGAGGGCAGCCAAGGGCTTTGCAGAGTTGAGAACTATGGGCTGACTGAACTTTAAGAAAACACTTGGTGTAAACTGTTCTTTACTGAGCCCAAATCTTGGTGGGAGCCAGATCTGTAGCGGGGTGGGGATAGGAGTGGGGGTTCTTTTTTTCTTACCAAAGTAACTGCACTTGACCCAGAGTTCACCCAAGGCACCTTGAAATTGGCATTAGAGGAAATCTGATTTCCCAGCTGCTGCCTCTGAGCTCTGGGCATGGGAGGCCAATGGCCTGCATCTCTTTCCACAGTGGTCCTTTGCTGTCGCTACCATCACAGAAATCCCCCCTGTCATCTTTCTCCCCAACTTCCTTGTGCAGAGAAAGGTGCTGAAGCCCCTTCGGACCCAGACAGGAGGAACCATAATGGTAGGTGAGGAGGCAAGTGGGATGCAGGGCTGGGCTGGAGACCCCCACACTTGGTTCCTTCCCACCTCTGGGCTCTGCATCCGAATGTTCTCCTCCCACTTAGTACTTGAACAAAATCTTAAATATTCCTCAAAACCCAGCAACAATGACTCTCTCTCTCAAAGTTTTCCTCATCCCAGGACTTTGGAATTCATTGTTTTTTTTTTTTCCTCAGGGGACTGCCAGTTGAGTTACTGTATTTGCTGGTTTGTAAAATAATGTATATCCTCATTCTCCAGAGATACATCCTAAAATGATCATTCTAATATACTCAAATTTAAGATGGAAAAGCAAAACCCCATGACTTCAATGATGGATGGAGCTCCCTCTCCCTATCATGGGTGTGGCAATGAATGCTCCCAGCAAAACTAGATTTCATGTCCTGTGTGTAGTTTTCTTTTTTTAGTTAGCACAGAAACATTTCAGATTTCAGTGTTCGATGACCTAATTCAGACATGGACAAATACCAATTGATCCCTATAGTTTTCTTTTTAGCTTGCAAATTTGTATGTTTTTTTAGTTTAGTAAAGTATTACTGCTCACCCCAAAACTTTTTATTTCCTATGGGATTTCAATATTCAGTCTACTGTTATTTCCATGAGAAAAAGACTTCTCTATTCTCCCTTTGAGAGCCACATTAAAGTCATTGTCAGCTTATGTTTCTTCTAGTTTTCTCACAAAATTGCAAAGGGGTGTAGGTATTGCTCATCCCATATGCCAACCCATCTGATACTTGCTACTGGGACTGGGTTTGCTGGGAGGTGGGTGCCTCCTGCAGCCCCACCACAAATCTGGCTAGAAACACTGTTTATGGGATGAATGAGTGAATGAGTGAGGAGTGAGTGAAGGAGAGGGCTGCTTTGCCCTTCACCCTGTGCTTGTCTCCCAGGCCGGGAAGCTGGCAGTGGAGCGAGGCTGGGCCATCAATGTGGGTGAGTGCCCCACCTGGGGAAGCTGGCCTGTCAGTGCCTGGGGGCTGGGAGGGCCAGGAGGGACCTGGTGAAGCGGCTATGAGCTCAGAGGCTCTGGTGCCTGGGAGGGACCAATCAGTGCCTCCATCTGGCACAGAATCCTTGTGTAAAAGAGATCTCCAGGGTGCTCCCCAGGCCTGCCCTTGAATACTGCCAATTATACTCATTCTCTCCCAGAAAGCCTATGCCATCCTGAACAGCTCTGCATGGACTAAAACCTGTAGAGCTTCAGAGGCTCCCCAAAAAGACTTCATCAACCCCTGGGCCCAGGACAGTCTGCAGGGGCTTGGTCATGTCATGGTGGGTGGACTGGTCCAAGATCAATATTTCATTCTCAGGAGCCTTGGCAGTCATTTCCCAGTCCCCTGACCTTTCCCACAAAATTAGCTTATGGCTGCACCCATAGTCTTATTTGTCCTTGCCAGTGTCCCTCATAAGGCTTGGCATGTCACAGGTTGTGAAGTGCTATTCTGCCCAGCCTCTCATTTGAGCTAGATGTTATTGTTCAGTCCAATTCTATTGATGATAACATGGATGTTAAGTGAGGCCTAGTGGCTTGCCAGAGACTCATTGCTCCCTTCTCACCAACCCCCACCTTGGACTGTGAGCACTACAAGGCCAGGGGCTGAATCTCTTCCATCTTGGTATGTCCAGGTACCCACCATTTAGGTCTGGTTTAACCATAACGTTATGATATTCTGTTGAACAAGTGAGTGAGTGATCCATGCCACGTGTTTCTACAGGGTTCCCAAGAAGGCCCAGGAGGGCTTTTCCCTCATGGAAGGTATTATAGCCTAGTTAAGGGCCCAGATCCTGATCTGGTCTTGGTTTGAATCTTGGTTCTGCCATATGCTAGCTGTGTAACACACAGCAAGTTGCTGACCCTCTCTGTGCCTCAGGTTCTTAATCTGTAGAATGGAGATCATGGTTAAGAGTTCACTTCTGGCTGTTAATCTCATCATTATGATCCACCTCTTGAGTGGTGGAAGAGGCAAGTCCCTATATTTGTGGGCCCTGGCTTCTCACTGCCAGGTGAGGAAGTTATGGGGCTTGATTTCAGAAGCTCTGCAGCTCAGGTTCTTGTATGGGGGTTGCAGGGGAATGGGTTCTATAGGTTCTGAGGCTGTGGTCTTGGGGTTAGGGGTAAAGGGGGCTGGACCCCGGTCTCTTAAGACCCTCACCATTGCCAAGGGCAGTCATGACTAGCAAGCACATGATGCCCTGCTTGATCATCCCCTTCTACCACCCTGCAGAATCTGGGTAGTCCCAAGGTAAATCTGCTCCCATAGCCTCACCACCCTTTTCTGAGCAGGAGGATTCACATGAGAGCAGGCCCAGGTCTGTGGAGACTTACTACCTTAGGAAGGATGAGCTCCTGTCCCCTAAGGGGTGTGAGTGGGCACTGGGGTCAACCTGTTGGGAAAACTTATAAGGTTTCATTCTCTGACAAGGGTGGCTGTGATGGCAAAGCTGCCTCCTGACCTGAGGATGGCAACATGTCTAGGGACTCCATTCACTTTGCAAACCTGGAGTCCCAGGAGCCTTCCTGGGAGCTTAGCAGGAAGGGCCCACTGGGAGGCCAGGGGTTGGGGGTGTGTCTGGGTCTAGCTCTTGAGCCTAGCCCTGACCATATCATATCTGCCCCTCTGTAGGTGGCGGTTTCCATCATTGCTCCAGTGACCGGGGCGGGGGCTTCTGTGCCTATGCAGATATCACACTCGCCATCAAGGTGTGTGGGAAGGCATCTGGGGTTTTACTTTCAAGATCCCTCCTGGAATCCCCCTGCCACCCCCAGTTTTGTGTCCTTACTCCACATTACAGAGAAGGGAACTGAAGCTCAGAAGGGGAAGCTCCTGCATTGTTTAGCCAGGCTCAGGTTCAAACCCAGATCTGACACTGCCTTCTGTATTGTCTATAATAGCCTTCAACAATGGCAGGGGACCAGGAGTGAGGGGGCAGGGGAGGCTATAACAGTATAAGAGGGGAATAGTTAGAGAAGAGTGAGGAGATAGAAATAATATAATGATCACAATAATACTAATGGCATTAACTACAGGTTCAAGCCTGTGCCAGCAACCATTCTCCATGCCTCACCCTAGTTAATCCTCACATATTATAGATGAGGAAACTAGGGTACAGAAAGGTGAGGTCACACAGCCAGAAGGGGCAGAGCTGGCCTTAGCTTACATGCCTGTCAGACGACAGAGTTTCCCCTGACCACTCTGCACCTGGCCTCACGCTGGGTATCAGGAACAGCAGGCTGTCATGGTCCCAGGGCACATAGACTAATGGTGGGTGCGGAGCAGGTCAGCAGATCCTGGCCCCATTAGAGAGGGAGACACACAGCAGACTTTACTAGAGGGTGGAGAGAGGGGAAGGAGGTATAAGGACATGGAGCTGTAGGAAGGCAGAGATTGTAATAAAGTTCCAGACCCAGTTTTGAGGGGAGGACCCCACTCTCCTAGGCCCCACATATTTCCCCAGGATTCCTGGGCTGTCACTGAGGGCCAGCCTCACTCCTCTGCTTGTCTACCTCCTAACTTCCAGCCTTTCAGGGCACAGACCAGGCCCCTTCCTCCAGGGAGCCTTCCCTGACTCATGCTTTTTTGGAGCTGCACAGTTCTTCTAGGCATGTGATGGTTTTGCTTTGTTCTGATAGCCCATAAGCTTGTATGACCTCCTGCCCTGGCCCCTCACCAACTGGGAGCCCTAAGGGGCTGTGTCTTATGGCCTGTGTGGGTCCTCATATCTTCCCTCTCCTCCCCTGGGCAGTTTCTGTTTGAGCGAGTGGAGGGCATCTCCAGGGCCACCATTGTTGATCTCGATGCCCATCAGGTGAGTGCCCTGTGGGGTCTGGGGTCTCATAGGTCCCCCTCCTCAGGCCCCCTTTGCATGCTCCCTATCAGCATCTCTCATGCAACCATATACTGTGGGATTCCCCCAACCCTGGGAACAGTCACTTTAGCCCCAATTCAGACTTCCGCCACCTTCATCCTGATCTGTTCCTTTCCCTGTCTGGAGAGAGAGGCTGGAGGCACAAAGTCCTTCTTTCCCCCTCTGCCCCTCAGCCCAGCCAGGATGGCTGGTCCTCTTCAGTGCTCCTGTCAAACCTGAGGGCCCTCCCTCCATTCTCTTGACTTGTCCCCACAAAAACCAGGCTGATGGCTTCTCCTAAACCCAGTCTGGCAGTGCAATTCTTTTTTTTTTTTTTTTTTTAATTTTATTGTTGTTGTATTACATCCATCCCCTTTTTGCTCCCCTCTGTCCCCCTCCCCACCCACCCATTTCCCCCAAAGTCAATCCAACCTGTTGTCCATGTCCATGGTTCCTTTATACTAGGTTCTTGTCTAAGCTTCTCCCCTTCCTTGCCTATGCCTCCCCCCTCCCCCCAACCCCTTTCCTCTGACCACTGAAGGCCTATTCACTGTATTCATATATTTGGTTCTGTTTTGCTTGTTGTTAGTTTTGTTCATTATTGTCCTGTAATGGGTGAGATCATATGATATTTGTCCTTCACTGACTGGCTTATTTCATTAAGCATAATACTCTCCAGTTCCATCCATGTTGTTGCAAAGGGTACGAGTTCCATCTTTCTTTCTGCTCTATAGAATTCCATTGTGTAAATGTACCAAAGTTTTTTGATCCA